>CAKAJE020000577.1:0-127385 GCA_916610135.2 Macropis europaea | reverse complement strand
GTAATTCTATCACATTTGTTCAACTTACGTCGCTCCTGTTTCAGATAGCGTACTGGGCTAGACGGCATCTCAAAGCGCGTGGAATGGCGAGTAAAATGCACTCTTAAACATCTATGATAGGGCAATCAGAGACCCGATTAGATCATTTTATATTTCGGTTAATATAAGGATTCAGCGAAATCCTATCACGTTTGCTCAATTTACGTCACTCCAATTCCAGATAGCGTATTGGGCTAAGCGGCATCTCAAAGCGCATGAAATGGCGAATAAAATGCACTATTAAACTTCTCGGCTAGGGCGAACAGAGACCCGATTAGATCATTTTATATTATGGTTAATTTAAGAATTCAGCGAAAGTCTATCACATTTGTTCAATTTACGTCGTTCCTATTTCAGATAGCGTACTGGGCTAGGCGCATCTCAAAGCGCATGAAATGGCGAGTGAAATGCACTATTAAACTTCTAGGGTAGGGCGAACGGAGACCCGATTAGATCATTTTACATTAAGGTTAATATAAGAATTCAGGGAAATTATATCACATTTGTTCAATTTACGTAGCTGCTATTTCAGATAGCGTATTTGGCTAAGCGGCATCTCAAAGCGCATGAAATGGCGAGCAAAATCCACTATTAAACTTCTAGGGTATGGCAAACAGAGACCCGATTAGATCATTTTATATTATGGTTAATATAAGAATTCAGGGAAATTATATCACATTTGTTCAATTTACGTCGCTGCTATTTCAGATAGCGTAGTGGGCTAGGCGGCATCTCAAAGCGCGTGAAATGGCGAGTGAAATGCACTATTAAACTTCTAGGGTAGGGCGAACAGAGACCGATTAGATCATTTTACATTAAGATTAATATAAGAATTCAGGGAAATTCTATCACATTTGTTCAATTTACGTCGCTCATATTTCAGATAGCCTACTGGGCTAGCCGGCATCTTAAAGCGCGTGGAATAGCGAGTGAAATGCACTATTAAACTTCTATGATAGGGCAATCAGTGACCCGATTAGATCATTTTATATTATAGTTAATTTAAGAATTCAGCGAAATTCTATCACATTTGTTCAATTTACGTCGCTCCTATTTCAGATAGCGTATTTGGATAAGCGGCATCTCAAGCGCATGAAATGGCGAGTAAAATGCAATACTAAACTTCTAGGATAAGGCAAACAGAGACCCGATTAGATCATTTTATATTGCGGTTAATATAAGAATTCAGCGTAATTCTATCACATTTGTTCAACTTACGTCGCTCCTATTTTAGATAGCGTACTCGGCTACGCGGCATCTTAAAGCGCGTGGAATGGCGAGTAAAATGCACTACTAAACTTCTATGATAGGGCAATCAGAGACCCGATTAGATCATTTTACATTAAGGTTAATATAAGAATTCAGGGAAATTATATCACATTTGTTCAATTTACGTCGCTGCTATTTCAGATAGCGTATTGGGCTAAGCGGCATCTCAAAGCGCATGAAATGGCGAGCAAAATCCACTATTAAACTTCTAGGGTATGGCAAACAGAGACCCGATTAGATCATTTTATATTATGGTTAATATAAGAATTCAGGGAAGTTCTATCACATTTGTTCAATTTACGTCGCTGCTATTTCAGATAGCGTACTGGGCTAGGCGGCATCATATAGCACGTGGAAGGGCGAGTAAAATGCACTATTAAACTTCTAGGGTAGGGCAAACAGAGACCCTATTAGATCATTTTATATTATGGTTAATTTAAGAATTCAGCAAAATTCTATCACATTTGTTCAACTTACGTCGCTCCTATTTCAGATAGCGTACTGGGCTAGGCGGCATCTTAAAGCGCTTGGAATGGCGAGTAAAATGCACTATTAAACTTCTATGATAGTGCAATCAGAGACCCAATTAGATCATTTTATATTTTGTTCAATATAATATTTCAGGGAAATTCTATCACATTTGTTCAATTTAGGTCGCTCCCATTTCAGATAGCGTATTGGGCTACGCGGCATCTCAAAGCGCATGAAATGGCGAATAAAATGCACCATTAAACTTCTAGGCTAGGGCGAACGGAGACCCGATTAGATCATTTTACATTATGGTTAATAAAGAATTCAGCGAAATTCTATCACATTTGTTCAATTTACATCGCTCCTATTTCAGATAACGTATTGGGCTAAGCTGCCTCTCACTGCGCATGAAATGACGAGTAAAATGCACTATTAAACTTCTATGGTAGGGCAAACAGAGACCCGATTAGATACTTTTATATTATAGTTAATTTGAGAATTCAGCGAAATTCTACCACATTTGTTCTATTTACGTCGCTCCTATTTCAGATAGCGTATTGGGCTAAGCGGCATCTCAAAGCGCATGAAATGGCGAGTAAAATGCACTATGAATCTTCTAGGGTAAGGCAAACAGAGACCCGATTGGATCATTTTATATTATGGTTAATATAAGAATTCAGCGTAATTCTATCACATTTGTTCAACTTACGTCGCTCCTATTTCAGATAGCGTACTGGGCTAGACGGCATCTTAAAGCGCGTGGAAGGGCGAGTAAAATGCACTATTAAACTTCTAGGATAAGCCAAACAGATACCCGATTAGATCATTTTATATTACGGTTAATATAAGAATGCAGCGTAATTCTATCACATTTGTTCAACTTACGTCGCTCCTATTTAATATAGCGTATCGGGCTAAGCGGCATCTCAAAGCGCATGAAATGGCGAGTCAAATGCAGTATTAAACTTCTAGGATAAGCCAAACAGAGACCCGATTAGATCATTTTATATTACGGTTAATATAAGAATGCAGCGTAATTCTATCACATTTGTTCAACTTACGTCGCTCCTATTTAAGATAGCGTATCGGGCTAAGCGACATCTCAAAGCGCATGAAATGTTGAGTAAAATGCACTATTAAACTTCTACGGTAGGGCAAACAGAGACCCGATTAGATCATTTTATATTATGGTTAATTTAAGAATTCAGCAAAATTCTGTCACATTTGTTCAATTTACGTCGCTCCTATTTCAGATAGGGTACTGGGCTAGGCGGCATCTTAATGCGCGTGGAATGGCGAGTGAAATTCACTATTTAACATCGATGATAGGGCAATCAGAGACCCAATTAGATCATTTTATATTTGGGTTAATATAAGAATTCAGCGAAATTCTATCACATTTGTTCAATTTACGTCGCTCACGTTTCAGATAGCGTATTGGGCTAAGCGGCATCTCAAAGCGCATGAAATGGCGAGTAAAATGCACTATGAAACTTCTAGGGTAGGGCAAACAGAGACCCGATTAGATCATTTTATATTACCGTTAATTTAAGGATTCAGCAACATTCTATCACATTTGTTCAATTTACGTCGCTCCTATTTTAGATAGCGTACTGGGCTAGGCGGTAACTTAAAGCGCGTGGAATGGCGAGTAAAATGCACTATTAAACCTCTAGGCTAGGGCGAACAGAGACCCGATTAGATCATTTTACATTATGGTTCATAAAAGAATTCAGCGAAATTCTATCACATTTGTTCAACTTACGTTGCTCCTATTTCAGATAGCGTATTGGGCTAAGAGGCATCTCAAAGCGCATGAAATGGCGAGTGAAATGCACTATTAGACTTCTATGGTAGGGCGATCAGAGACCCGATTAGATCATTTTACATTAAGGTTAATATAAGAATTCACGGAAATTCTATCACATTTGTTCAATTTACGTCGCTCCTATTTCAGATAGCGTATTGGGCTATGCGGCATCTCAATGCACATGCAATGGCGAGTAAAATGCACTATTAAACTTCTAGGGTAGGGCAAACAGAGACCCGATTAGATCATTTTATATTACGGTTAATATAAGATTTCAGGGAAATTCTATCACATTTGTTCAATTTACGTCGCTCCTATTTCAGATGGCGTATTGGGCTAAGCGGCATCTCGAAGCGCATGAAATATCGAGTATAATGCACTATTAAACTTCTAGGATAAGGCAAACAGAGACCCTATTAGATCATTTTATATTACGGTTAATATAAGAACGCAGCGTAATTCTATCACATTTGTTCAACTTACGTCGCTCCTATTTCAGATAGCGTACTGGGCTAGGCGGCATCTCAAAGCGCATGAAATGGCGAGTAAAATGCACTATTAAACTTCTAGGGTAGGACAAACAGAGACTCGATTAGATCATTTTATATTATGGTTAATTTAAGAATTCAGCAAAATTCTATCACATTTGTTCAATTTACGTCGTTCCTATTTCAGATAGCGTACTGGGCTAGGCGGCATCTTAAAGCGCGTGGAATGGCGAGTGAAATTCACTATTTAACTTCGATGGTAGGGCAATCAGAGGCCCGATTAGATCATTTTATATTTGGGTTAATATAAGAATTTAGCGAAATTCTATCACATTTGTTCAATTTACGTCGCTCCTATTTCAGGTAGCGTATTGGGCTAAGCGGCATCTCAAAGCGCATGAAATGGCGAGTGAAGTGCACTGTTAAACTTCTAGGGTAAGGGAAAGAGAGACCCGATTAGAACATTTTATATTACGGTTAATATAAGAATTAAGCGTAATTCTATCACATTTGTTGAATTTACGTCGCTCCTATTTCAGATAGCGTATTGGGCTAAGTGGCATCTCAAAGCGCATGAAATGGCGAATAAAATGCACCATTAAACTTCTAGGCTAGGGCGAACGGAGACCCGATTAGATCATTTTACATTATGGTCAATATATGAATTCAGCGAAATTCTATCACATTTGTTCAATTTACATCGCTCCTATTTCAGATAGCGTATTGGGCTAAGCGGCATCTCAAAGCGTATGAAATGGCGAATAAAATGCACTACTAAAGTTCTATGATAGGGCGAACAGAGACCCGATTAGATCATTTTACATTAAGGTTAATATAAGAATTCAGCGAAATTCTATCACATTTGTTCAATTTACGTCGCTCATATTTCAGATAGCGTATTGGGCTAAGCGGCACCTCAAAGCGCATGAAATGGCGAGTAAAATGCTCTATTAAACTTCTAGGGTAGGGCAATCAGAGACCCGATTAGATCATTTTATATTTTGGTTAATATATAAGAAATCAGCGAAATTCTATCACATTTGTTCAATTTACGTCGCTCCTATTTCAGATGGCGTACTGGGCTAGACGGCATCTTAAAGCGCGTGGAAGGGCGAGTAAAATGCACTATTAAACTTCGATGATAGGGCAATCAGAGACCCGATTAGATCATTTTATATTTTGGTTAATATAAGGATTCAGCGAAATTCTATCACTTTTGTTCAACTTACGTCGCTCCTATTTCAGATAGCGTACTGGGCTATGCGGCATCTCAAAGCGCATAAAATGGCGAGCAAAATCCACTATTAAACTTCTAGGGTAGGGCAAACAGAGACCCGATTAGATCATTTTATATTACCGTTAATTTAAGGATTCAGCAAAATTCTATCACATTTGTTCAGTTTACGTCACTCGTATTGCAGATAGCCTACTGGGCTAGCCGGCACCTTAAAGCGCGTGGAATAGCGAGTAAAATGCACAATAAGCCTTCTATGATAGGGCAATCAGAGACCCGATTTGATCATTTTATATTTTGGTTAATATAAGAATTCAGCGAAATCCTATCACGTTTGTTCAATTTACGTCGCTCCTATTCCAGATAGCGTATTGGGCTTAGCGGCATCATAAAGCGCGTGGAATGGCGAGTAAAATGCTCTACTAAACTTCTATGGTAGGACAATCAGAGACCCGATTAGATCATTTTATATTTTGTTTAATATAAGATTTCAGGGAAATTGTATCACGTTTGTTCAATTTACGTCGCTCCTATTTCAGATAGCGTATTCGGCTAAGCGGCATCTCAAAGCGCATGAAGTGGCGAATAAAATTCACTATTAAACGTCTAGGCTAGGGCGAACAGAGACCCGATCAGATCATTTTACATTATGGTTAATAAAAGAATTCAGCGAAATTCTATTACATTTGTTCAACTTACGTCGCTCCTATTTCAGATAGCGTATTGGGCTAAGCGGCATCTCAAAGCGCATGAAATGGCGAGTGAAATGCACCATTAGACTTCTATGGTAAGGCGAACAGAGACCCGATTAGATCATTTTACATTATGGTCAATATATGAATTCAGCGAAATTCTATCACATTTGTTCAATTTACATCGCTCCTATTTCAGATAGCGTATTGGGCTAAGCGACATCTCAAAGCGTATGAAATGGCGAATAAAATGCACTATTAAAGTTCTATGATAGGGCGAACAGAGACCCGATTAGATCATTTTACATTAAGGTTAATATAAGAATTCAGCGAAATTCTATCACATTTGTTCAATTTACGTCGCTCATATTTCAGATAGCGTATTGGGCTAAGCGGCATCTCAATGCGCATGAAACGGCGAGTGAAGTGCACTGTTAAACTTCTAGGGTAAGGGAAAGAGAGACCCGATTAGAACATTTTATATTACGGTTAATATAAGAATTAAGCGTAATTCTATCACATTTGTTGAATTTCCGTCACTCCTATTTCAGATAGCGTATTGGGCTAAGCGGCATCTCAAAGTGCATGAAATGGCCAATACAATGCACTATTAATCTTCTCGGCTAGGGCGAACAGAAACCCGATTAGATCATTTTATATTATGGTTAATTTAAGAATTCAGGGAAATTCTATCAAATTTGTTCAATTTACGTCGCTCGTATTTCAGATAGCGTACTGGGCTAGTCGGCATCTTAAAGCGCGTGGAATGGCGAGTGAAATTCACTATTTAACTTCGATGATAGGGCAATCAGGGACCCGATTAGATCATTTTATATTTGGGTTAATATAAGAATTCAGGGAAATACTATCACATTTGTTCAATTTACGTCGCTCCTATTTCAGATAGCGTACTGGGCTAGGCGGCATCTCAAAGCGCATGAAATGGCGAGTGAAATGCACTGTCAAACTTCTAGGATAATTCAAACAGAGACCCGGTTAGATCATTTTATATTACGGTTAATATAAGAATTCAGCGTAATTCTATCACATTTGTTCAACTTACGTCGCTCCTATTTCAGATAGCGTACTGGGCTAGGCGACATCTTAAAGCACGTGGAATGGCGAGTAAAATGCTCTACTAAACTTCTATGATAGGGCAATCAGAGCCCCAATTAGATCATTTTATATTTTGTTCAATATAAGATTACAGGGAAATTCTATCACATTTGTTCAATTTACGTCGCTCCTATTTCAGATAGCGTACTGGGCTAGACGGTATCTTAAAGCGCCTGGAAGGGCGAGTAAAATGCACTACTAAACTTCTATGATAGGGCAATCAGAGCCCCAATTAGATCATTTTATATTTTGTTCAATATAAGATTTCAGGGAAATTGTATCACATTTGTTCAATTTACGTCGCTCCTATTTCAGATAGCGTATTGGGCTAAGCGGCATCTCAAAGCGCATGAAATGGCGAGTGAAATGCACTGTCAAACTTCTAGGATAATTCAAACAGAGACCCGGTTAGATCATTTTATATTATGGTTAATTTAAGAATTCAGCGAAATTCTATCACATTCGTTCAATTTACGTCGCTTCTATTTCAGATAGCGTATTGGGCAAAGCGGCATCTCAAAGCGCATGAAATGACGAGTAAAATGCACTGTTACACTTCAATGATAGGGCAATCAGAGACCCGATTAGATCATTTTATATTTAGGTTAATATAAGAATTCAGCGAAATTCTATCACATTTGTTCAATTTACGTCGCTCCCATTTCAGATAGCGTATTGGGCTACGCGGCATCTTAAAGCGCGTGGAATGGCGAGTAAAATGCTCTACTAAACTTCTATGGTAGGGCAATCAGAGACCCGATTAGATCATTTTATATTTTGGTTAATATAAGGATTCAGCGAAATTCTATCACTTTTGTTCAACTTACGTCGCTCCTATTTCAGATAGCGTACTGGGCTATGCGGCATCTCAATGCGCATGAAATGGCGAGCAAAATCCACTATTAAACTTCTAGGGTATGGCAAACAGAGACCCGATTAGATCATATTACATTATGGTTAATAAAAGAATTAAGAGTAATTCTATCACATTTGTTCAATTTACGTCACTCCTATTTCAGATAGCCTACTGGCCTAGCCGGCACCTTAAAGCGCGTGGAATAGCGAGTAAAATGCACTATTAGCCTTCTATGGTAGGGCAATCAGAGACCCGATTAGATCATTTTATATTTTGGTTAATATAAGAATTCAGCGAAATCCTATCGCGTTTGTTCAATTTACGTCGCTCCTATTCCAGATAGCGTATTGGGCTTAGCGGCATCTTAAAGCGCGTGGAATGGCGAGTAAAATGCTCTACTAAACTTCTATGGTAGGACAATCAGAGACCCGATTAGATCATTTTATATTTTGTTTAATATAAGATTTCAGGGAAATTGTATCACATTTGTTCAATTTACGTCGCTCCCATTTCAGATAGCGTATTGGGCTACGCGGCATCTCAAAGCGCATGAAATGGCGAGTACAATGCACTATTAAACTTCTAGGGTAAGGCAAACAGAGACCCGGTTAGATCATTTTATATTACGGTTAATATAAGAATTCAGCGTAATTCTATCACATTTGTTCAACTTACGTCGCTCCTATTTCAGATAGCGTACTGGGCTAGGCGGCATCTTAAAGCGCGTGGAATGGCGAGTAAAATGCTCTACTAAACTTCTCTGATAGGGCAATCAGAGCCCCAATTAGATCATTTTATATTTTGTTCAATATAAGATTTCAGGGAAATTCTATCACATTTGTTCAATTTACGTCGCTCCTATTTCAGATAGCGTATTGGGCTAAGCGGCATCTCAAAGCGCATGAAATGGCGAATAAAATGCACCATTAAACTTCTAGGCTAGGGCGAACGGAGACCCGATTAGATCATTTTACATTATGGTCAATATATGAATTCAGCGAAATTCTATCACATTTGTTCAATTTACATCGCTCCTATTTCAGATAGCGTTTTGGGCTAAGCGGCACCTCAAAGCGCATGAAATGGCGAGTAAAATGCACTATTAAACTTCTAGGGTAGGGCAATCAGAGACCCGATTAGATCATTTTATATTTTGGTTAATATAAGAAATCAGCGAAATTCTATCACATTTGTTCAATTTACGTCGCTCCTATTTCAGATGGCGTACTGGGCTAGACGGCATCTTAAAGCGCGTGGAAGGGCGAGTAAAATGCACTGTTGAACTTCGATGATAGGGCAATCAGAGACCCGATTAGATCATTTTATATTTTGGTTAATATAAGGATTCAGCGAAATTCTATCACTTTTGTTCAACTTACGTCGCTCCTATTTCAGATAGCGTACTGGGCTATGCGGCATCTCAAAGCGCATGAAATGGCGAGCAAAATCCACTATTAAACTTCTAGGGTATGGCAAACAGAGACCCGATTATATCAGTTTAGATTATGGTTAATAAAAGAATTAAGAGTAATTCTATCACATTTGTTCAATTTACGTCACTCCTCTTTCAGATAGCCTACTGGGCTAGCCGGCACCTTAAAGCGCGTGGAATAGCGAGCAAAATGCACTATTAGCCTTCTATGATAGGGCAATCAGAGACCCGATTAGATCATTTTATATTTCGGTTAATATAAGAATTCAGCGAAATCCTATCACGTTTGTTCAATTTACGTCGCTCCTATTCCAGATAGCGTATTGGGCTTAGCGGCATCCTAAAGCGCGTGGAATGGCGAGTAAAATGCACTATTAAACTTCTAGGGTAGGGCAATCAGAGACCCGATTAGATCATTTTATATTTTGGTTAATATAAGAATTCAGCGAAATTCTATCACATTTGTTCAACTTACGTCGCTCCTATTTCAGATAGCGTATTGGGCTAAGCGGCATCTCAAAGTGCATGAAATGGCGAGTGAAATGCACCATTAGCCTTCTATGGTAAGGCGAACAGAGACCCGATTAGATCATTTTACATTAAGGTTAATATAAGAATTCACGGAAATTCTATTACATTTGTTCAATTTACGTCGCTCGTATTTCAGATAGCGTATTGGGCTATACGGCATCTCAAAGCGCATGAAATGGCGAGTAAAATGCACTATTAAAATTCTAGGGTAAGGCAAACAGGGACCCGGTTAGATCATTTTATATTACGGTTAATATAAGAATTCAGTGTAATTCTATCACATTTGTTCAACTTACGTCGCTCCTGTTTCAGATAGCGTACTGGGCTAGACGGCATCTCAAAGCGCGTGGAATGGCGAGTAAAATGCACTCTTAAACATCTATGATAGGGCAATCAGAGACCCGATTAGATCATTTTATATTTCGGTTAATATAAGGATTCAGCGAAATCCTATCACGTTTGCTCAATTTACGTCACTCCAATTCCAGATAGCGTATTGGGCTAAGCGGCATCTCAAAGCGCATGAAATGGCGAATAAAATGCACTATTAAACTTCTCGGCTAGGGCGAACAGAGACCCGATTAGATCATTTTATATTATGGTTAATTTAAGAATTCAGCAAAATTCTATCACATTTGTTCAATTTACGTCGTTCCTATTTCAGATAGCGTACTGGGCTAGGCGGCATCTCAAAGCGCATGAAATGGCGAGTGAAATGCACTATTAAACTTCTAGGGTAGGGCGAACGGAGACCCGATTAGATCATTTTACATTAAGGTTAATATAAGAATTCAGGGAAATTATATCACATTTGTTCAATTTACGTAGCTGCTATTTCAGATAGCGTATTTGGCTAAGCGGCATCTCAAAGCGCATGAAATGGCGAGCAAAATCCACTATTAAACTTCTAGGGTATGGCAAACAGAGACCCGATTAGATCATTTTATATTATGGTTAATATAAGAATTCAGGGAAATTATATCACATTTGTTCAATTTACGTCGCTGCTATTTCAGATAGCGTACTGTGCTAGGCGGCATCTCAAAGCGCGTGAAATGGCGAGTGAAATGCACTATTAAACTTCTAGGGTAGGGCGAACAGAGACCCGATTAGATCATTTTACATTAAGATTAATATAAGAATTCAGGGAAATTCTATCACATTTGTTCAATTTACGTCGCTCATATTTCAGATAGCCTACTGGGCTAGCCGGCATCTTAAAGCGCGTGGAATAGCGAGTGAAATGCACTATTAAACTTCTATGATAGGGCAATCAGTGACCCGATTAGATCATTTTATATTATAGTTAATTTAAGAATTCAGCGAAATTCTATCACATTTGTTCAATTTACGTCGCTCCTATTTCAGATAGCGTATTTGGATAAGCGGCATCTCAAAGCGCATGAAATGGCGAGTAAAATGCAATACTAAACTTCTAGGATAAGGCAAACAGAGACCCGATTAGATCATTTTATATTGCGGTTAATATAAGAATTCAGCGTAATTCTATCACATTTGTTCAACTTACGTCGCTCCTATTTTAGATAGCGTACTCGGCTACGCGGCATCTTAAAGCGCGTGGAATGGCGAGTAAAATGCACTACTAAACTTCTATGATAGGGCAATCAGAGACCCGATTAGATCATTTTACATTAAGGTTAATATAAGAATTCAGGGAAATTATATCACATTTGTTCAATTTACGTCGCTGCTATTTCAGACAGTGTATTGGGCTAAGCGGCATCTCAAAGCGCATGAAATGGCGAGCAAAATCCACTATTAAACTTCTAGGGTATGGCAAACAGAGACCCGATTAGATCATTTTATATTATGGTTAATATAAGAATTCAGGGAAATTATATCACATTTGTTCAATTTACGTCGCTGCTATTTCAGATAGCGTACTGGGCTAGGCGGCATCATATAGCACGTGGAAGGGCGAGTAAAATGCACTATTAAACTTCTAGGGTAGGGCAAACAGAGACCCTATTAGATCATTTTATATTATGGTTAATTTAAGAATTCAGCAAAATTCTATCACATTTGTTCAACTTACGTCGCTCCTATTTCAGATAGCGTACTGGGCTAGGCGGCATCTTAAAGCGCTTGGAATGGCGAGTAAAATGCACTATTAAACTTCTATGATAGTGCAATCAGAGACCCAATTAGATCATTTTATATTTTGTTCAATATAATATTTCAGGGAAATTCTATCACATTTGTTCAATTTAGGTCGCTCCCATTTCAGATAGCGTATTGGGCTACGCGGCATCTCAAAGCGCATGAAATGGCGAATAAAATGCACCATTAAACTTCTAGGCTAGGGCGAACGGAGACCCGATTAGATCATTTTACATTATGGTTAATAAAAGAATTCAGCGAAATTCTATCACATTTGTTCAATTTACATCGCTCCTATTTCAGATAACGTATTGGGCTAAGCTGCCTCTCACTGCGCATGAAATGACGAGTAAAATGCACTATTAAACTTCTATGGTAGGGCAAACAGAGACCCGATTAGATACTTTTATATTATAGTTAATTTGAGAATTCAGCGAAATTCTACCACATTTGTTCTATTTACGTCGCTCCTATTTCAGATAGCGTATTGGGCTAAGCGGCATCTCAAAGCGCATGAAATGGCGAGTAAAATGCACTATTAATCTTCTAGGGTAAGGCAAACAGAGACCCGATTGGATCATTTTATATTATGGTTAATATAAGAATTCAGCGTAATTCTATCACATTTGTTCAACTTACGTCGCTCCTATTTCAGATAGCGTACTGGGCTAGACGGCATCTTAAAGCGCGTGGAAGGGCGAGTAAAATGCACTATTAAACTTCTAGGATAAGCCAAACAGATACCCGATTAGATCATTTTATATTACGGTTAATATAAGAATGCAGCGTAATTCTATCACATTTGTTCAACTTACGTCGCTCCTATTTAATATAGCGTATCGGGCTAAGCGGCATCTCAAAGCGCATGAAATGGCGAGTCAAATGCAGTATTAAACTTCTAGGATAAGCCAAACAGAGACCCGATTAGATCATTTTATATTACGGTTAATATAAGAATGCAGCGTAATTCTATCACATTTGTTCAACTTACGTCGCTCCTATTTAAGATAGCGTATCGGGCTAAGCGACATCTCAAAGCGCATGAAATGTTGAGTAAAATGCACTATTAAACTTCTACGGTAGGGCAAACAGAGACCCGATTAGATCATTTTATATTATGGTTAATTTAAGAATTCAGCAAAATTCTGTCACATTTGTTCAATTTACGTCGCTCCTATTTCAGATAGGGTACTGGGCTAGGCGGCATCTTAATGCGCGTGGAATGGCGAGTGAAATTCACTATTTAACATCGATGATAGGGCAATCAGAGACCCAATTAGATCATTTTATATTTGGGTTAATATAAGAATTCAGCGAAATTCTATCACATTTGTTCAATTTACGTCGCTCACGTTTCAGATAGCGTATTGGGCTAAGCGGCATCTCAAAGCGCATGAAATGGCGAGTAAAATGCACTATGAAACTTCTAGGGTAGGGCAAACAGAGACCCGATTAGATCATTTTATATTACCGTTAATTTAAGGATTCAGCAACATTCTATCACATTTGTTCAATTTACGTCGCTCCTATTTTAGATAGCGTACTGGGCTAGGCGGTAACTTAAAGCGCGTGGAATGGCGAGTAAAATGCACTATTAAACCTCTAGGCTAGGGCGAACAGAGACCCGATTAGATCATTTTACATTATGGTTCATAAAAGAATTCAGCGAAATTCTATCACATTTGTTCAACTTACGTTGCTCCTATTTCAGATAGCGTATTGGGCTAAGAGGCATCTCAAAGCGCATGAAATGGCGAGTGAAATGCACTATTAGACTTCTATGGTAGGGCGATCAGAGACCCGATTAGATCATTTTACATTAAGGTTAATATAAGAATTCACGGAAATTCTATCACATTTGTTCAATTTACGTCGCTCCTATTTCAGATAGCGTATTGGGCTATGCGGCATCTCAATGCACATGCAATGGCGAGTAAAATGCACTATTAAACTTCTAGGGTAGGGCAAACAGAGACCCGATTAGATCATTTTATATTACGGTTAATATAAGATTTCAGGGAAATTCTATCACATTTGTTCAATTTACGTCGCTCCTATTTCAGATGGCGTATTGGGCTAAGCGGCATCTCGAAGCGCATGAAATATCGAGTATAATGCACTATTAAACTTCTAGGATAAGGCAAACAGAGACCCTATTAGATCATTTTATATTACGGTTAATATAAGAACGCAGCGTAATTCTATCACATTTGTTCAACTTACGTCGCTCCTATTTCAGATAGCGTACTGGGCTAGGCGGCATCTCAAAGCGCATGAAATGGCGAGTAAAATGCACTATTAAACTTCTAGGGTAGGACAAACAGAGACTCGATTAGATCATTTTATATTATGGTTAATTTAAGAATTCAGCAAAATTCTATCACATTTGTTCAATTTACGTCGTTCCTATTTCAGATAGCGTACTGGGCTAGGCGGCATCTTAAAGCGCGTGGAATGGCGAGTGAAATTCACTATTTAACTTCGATGGTAGGGCAATCAGAGGCCCGATTAGATCATTTTATATTTGGGTTAATATAAGAATTTAGCGAAATTCTATCACATTTGTTCAATTTACGTCGCTCCTATTTCAGGTAGCGTATTGGGCTAAGCGGCATCTCAAAGCGCATGAAATGGCGAGTGAAGTGCACTGTTAAACTTCTAGGGTAAGGGAAAGAGAGACCCGATTAGAACATTTTATATTACGGTTAATATAAGAATTAAGCGTAATTCTATCACATTTGCTGAATTTACGTCGCTCCTATTTCAGATAGCGTATTGGGCTAAGTGGCATCTCAAAGCGCATGAAATGGCGAATAAAATGCACCATTAAACTTCTAGGCTAGGGCGAACGGAGACCCGATTAGATCATTTTACATTATGGTCAATATATGAATTCAGCGAAATTCTATCACATTTGTTCAATTTACATCGCTCCTATTTCAGATAGCGTATTGGGCTAAGCGGCATCTCAAAGCGTATGAAATGGCGAATAAAATGCACTACTAAAGTTCTATGATAGGGCGAACAGAGACCCGATTAGATCATTTTACATTAAGGTTAATATAAGAATTCAGCGAAATTCTATCACATTTGTTCAATTTACGTCGCTCATATTTCAGATAGCGTATTGGGCTAAGCGGCACCTCAAAGCGCATGAAATGGCGAGTAAAATGCTCTATTAAACTTCTAGGGTAGGGCAATCAGAGACCCGATTAGATCATTTTATATTTTGGTTAATATATAAGAAATCAGCGAAATTCTATCACATTTGTTCAATTTACGTCGCTCCTATTTCAGATGGCGTACTGGGCTAGACGGCATCTTAAAGCGCGTGGAAGGGCGAGTAAAATGCACTATTAAACTTCGATGATAGGGCAATCAGAGACCCGATTAGATCATTTTATATTTTGGTTAATATAAGGATTCAGCGAAATTCTATCACTTTTGTTCAACTTACGTCGCTCCTATTTCAGATAGCGTACTGGGCTATGCGGCATCTCAAAGCGCATAAAATGGCGAGCAAAATCCACTATTAAACTTCTAGGGTAGGGCAAACAGAGACCCGATTAGATCATATTACATTATGGTTAATAAAAGAATTAAGAGTAATTCTATCACATTTGTTCAATTTACGTCACTCCTATTTCAGATAGCCTACTGGCCTAGCCGGCACCTTAAAGCGCGTGGAATAGCGAGTAAAATGCACTATTAGCCTTCTATGGTAGGGCAATCAGAGACCCGATTAGATCATTTTATATTTTGGTTAATATAAGAATTCAGCGAAATCCTATCGCGTTTGTTCAATTTACGTCGCTCCTATTCGAGATAGCGTATTGGGCTTAGCGGCATCTTAAAGCGCGTGGAATGGCGAGTAAAATGCTCTACTAAACTTCTATGGTAGGGCAATCAGAGAACCGATTAGGTCATTTTATATTTTGTTTAATATAAGATTTCAGGGAAATTGTATCACATTTGTTCAATTTACGTCGCTCCTATTTCAGATAGCGTATTCGGGTAAGCGGCATCTCAAAGCGCATGAAGTGGCGAATAAAATTCACTATTAAACTTCTAGGCTAGGGCGAACAGAGACCCGATCAGATCATTTTACATTATGGTTAATAAAAGAATTTAGCGAAATTCTATCACATTTGTTCAACTTACGTCGCTCCTATTTCAGATAGCGTATTGGGCTAAGCGGCATCTCAAAGCGCATGAAATGGCGAGTGAAATGCACCATTAGACTTCTATGGTAAGGCGAACAGACACCCGATTAGATCATTTTACATTAAGGTTAATATAAGAATTCACGGAAATTCTATTACATTTGTTCAATTTACGTCACTCCTATTTCAGATAGCCTACTGGGCTAGCCGGCATCTTAAAGCGCGTGGAATAGCGAGTAAAATGCACTATTAGCCTTCTATGATAGGGCAATCAGAGACCCGATTAGATCATTTTATATTTTGGTTAATATAAGAATTCAGCGAAATCCTATCACGTTTGTTCAATTTACGTCGCTCCAATTCCAGATAGCGTATTGGGCTAAGCGGCATCTCAAAGCGCATGAAATGGCGAATAAAATGCACTATTAAACGTCTAGGCTAGGGCGAACAGAGACCCGATTAGATCATTGAATATTATGGTTAATTTAAGAATTCAACGAAATTCTATCACGTTTGTTCAATTTACGTCGCTCCAATTCCAGATAGCGTATTGGGCTAAGAGGGATCTCAAAGCGCATGAAATGTCGAGTAAAATGCACTATTAAACTTCTAGGGTAGGGCGAACAGAGAACCGATTAGATCATTTTACATTAAGGTTAGTATAAGAATTCAGGGAAATCCTATCACGTTTGTTCAATTTATGTCGCTCCTATTTCAGATAGCGTATTGGGCTAAGCGGCATCTCAAAGCGCATGAAATGGCGAGCAAAATGCACTGTTAAACTTCTAGGGTAGGGCAAACGGAGACCCGATTAGATCATTTCATATTATGGTTTATTTAAGAATTCAGAAAAATTCTATCACATTTGTTATAATTTACGTCGCTCCTATTTCAGATAGCTTATTGGGCTAAGCGGCATCTCAAAGCGCATGAAATGACGAGTGAAATGCACTACTAAACTTCTAGGATAGGGCAAACAGAGACCCGATCAGATCATTTTATATTACGGTTAATATAAGAATTCAGCGTAATTCTATCATATTTGTTCAATTTACGTCGCTGATATTTGAGATAGCGTATTGGGCTAAGCGGCATCTCAAAGCGCAAGAAATGGCGAGTAAAATGCACTATTAAACTTCTAGGGTAGGGCAAACAGAGACCCGATAAGATCATTTTATATTATGGTTAATTTAAGAATTCAGCGAAACTCTATCACATTTGTTCAATTTATGTCGCTCCTATTTCAGATGGCATATTGGGCTAAGCGGCATCTCAATGCGCATGAAATGGCGAGTAAAATGCACTATTAAACTTCTAGGCTAGGGCGAACGGAGACCCGATTAGATCATTTTACATTATGGTCAATATATGAATTCAGCGAAATTCTATCACATTTGTTCAATTTACATCGCTCCTATTTCAGATAGCGTATTGGGCTAAGCGACACCTCAAAGCGTATGAAATGGCGAATAAAATGCACTATTAAAGTTCTATGATAGGGCGAACAGAGACCCGATTAGATCATTTTACATTAAGGTTAATATAAGAATTCAGCGAAATTCTATCACATTTGTTCAATTTACGTCGCTCATATTTCAGATAGCGTATTGGGCTAAGCGGCATCTCAATGCGCATGAAATGGCGAGTGAAGTGCACTGTTAAACTTCTAGGGTAAGGGAAAGAGAGACCCGATTAGAACATTTTATATTACGGTTAATATAAGAATTAAGCGTAATTCTATCACATTTGTTGAATTTACGTCACTCCTATTTCAGATAGCGTATTGGGCTAAGCGGCATCTCAAAGCGCAGGAAATGGCGAATACAATGCACTATTAATCTTCTCGGCTAGGGCGAACAGAAACCCGATTAGATCAATTTATATTATGGTTAATATAAGAATTCAGGGAAATTCTATCAAATTTGTTCAATTTACGTCGCTCGTATTTCAGATAGCGTACTGGGCTAGTCTGCATCTTAAAGCGCGTGGAATGGCGAGTGAAATTCACTATTTAACTTCGATGATAGGGCAATCAGGGACCCGATTAGATCATTTTATATTTGGGTTAATATAAGAATTCAGGGAAATTCTATCACATTTGTTCAATTTACGTCGCTCCTATTTCAGATAGCGTATTGGGCTAAGCGGCATCTCAATGCGCATGAAATGGCGAGTAAAATGCACTATTAAACTTCTAGGGTAGGACAAACAGCGACCCGATTAGATCATTTTATATTATGGTTAATTTAAGAATTCAGCAAAATTCTATCACATTTGTTCAATTTACGTCGCTCCTATTTCAGATAGCGTACTGGGCTAGGCGGCAACTTAAAGCGCGTGGAATGTCGAGTAAAATTCACTATTAGACTTCTATGATAGGGCAATCAGAGACCCGATTAGATCATTTTACATTAAGGTTAATATAAGAATTCAGCGAAATTCTATCACATTTGTTCAATTTACGTCGCTGATATTTCAGATAGCGTATTGTCCTAAGCGGCATCTCAAAGCGCATGAAATGGCGAATAAAATGCACTATTAAACTTCTAGGGTATGGCAGACAGAGACCCGATTTGATCATTTTATATTATGGTTAATTTAAGAATTCAACGAAATTCTATCACACTTGTTCAATTTACGTCCTTCCTATTTCAGATAGCGTACTGGGCTAGGCGGCATCTTAAAGCGCGTGGAATGGCGAGTAAAATACCCTATGAAACTTCTATGATAGGGCAATGAGAGACCCGATTAGATCATTTTATATTTTGGTTAATATAAGGATTCAGCGAAATTCTATCACATTTGTTCAATTTACATCGCTCCTATTTCAGATAGGTTACAGGGCTAAGCGGCATCTTAAAGCGCATGAAATGACGAGAGAAATGCACTATCAAACTTCTAGGGTAGGGCGAACAGAGACCCGATGAGATCATTTTACATTAAGGTTAATATAAGAATTCAGCGAAATTCTATTACATTTGTTCAATTTACGTCGCTCCTATTTCAGATAGCGTACTGGGCTAGGCGTCATCTTAAAGCGCGTGGAATGGCGAGTGAAATGCTCTACTAAACTTCTATGATAGGGCAATCAGAGCCCCAATTAGATCATTTTATATTTTGTTCAATATAAGATTTCAGGGAAATTCTATCACATTTGTTCAGTTTACGTCGCTCCTATTTCAGATAGCGTACTGGGCTATGCGGCATCTCAATGCGCATGAAATGGCGAGCAAAATCCACTATTAAACTTCTAGGGTATGGCAAACAGAGACCCGATTAGATCATATTACATTATGGTTAATAAAAGAATTAAGAGTAATTCTATCACATTTGTTCAATTTACGTCACTCCTATTTCAGATAGCCTACTGGGCTAGCCGGCACCTTAAAGCGCGTGGAATAGCGAGTAAAATGCACTATTAGCCTTCTTTGGTAGGGCAATCAGAGACCCGATTAGATCATTTTATATTTTGGTTAATATAAGAATTCAGCGAAATCCTATCACGTTTGTTCAATTTACGCCGCTCCTATTCCAGATAGCGTATTGGGCTTAGCGGCATCTTAAAGCGCGTGGAATGGCGAGTAAAATGCTCTACTAAACTTCTATGGTAGGGCAATCAGAGACCCGATTAGATCATTTTATATTTTGTTTAATATAAGATTTCAGGGAAATTGTATCACATTTGTTCAATTTACATCGCTCCTATTTCAGATAGGTTACAGGGCTAAGCGGCATCTTAAAGCGCATGAAATGACGAGAGAAATGCACTATCAAACTTCTAGGGTAGGGCGAACACAGACCCGATTAGATCATTTTACATTAAGGTTAATATAAGAATTCAGCGAAATTCTATCACATTTGTTCAATTTACGTCGCTGATATTTCAGATAGCGTATTGTGCTAAGCGGCATCTCGAAGCGCATGAAATGGCGAATAAAATGCACTATTAAACTTCTAGGGTATGGCAGACAGAGGCCCGATTTGATCATTTTATATTATGGTTAATTTAAGAATTCAACGAAATTCTATCACACTTGTTCAATTTACGTCCTTCCTATTTCAGATAGCGTACTGGGCTAGGAGGCATCTCAAAGCGCAAGAAATGGCGAGTAAAATGCACTATTAAACTTCTAGGATAAGGCAAACAGAGACCCGATTAGATCATTTTATATTACGGTTAATATAAGAAATCAGCGTAATTCTGTCACATTCGTTCAACTTACGTTGCTCCTATTTCAGATAGCGTACTGGGCTAGGCGGCATCTTAAAGCGCGTGGAATGGCGAGTAAAATGCACTATTAAACTTCTATGATAGGGCAATCAGAGACCCGATCAGATCATTTTATATTTTGGTTAATATAAGAATTCAGCGAAATTCTATCACATTTGTTCAATATACGTCGCTCCAATTTCAGATAGCTTATTGGGCGAAGCGGCATCGCAAAGCGCATGAACTGACGAGTGAAATGCACTATTAAACTTCTTGGGTAGGGCGAACAAAGACCCGATTAGATCATTTTACATTAAGGTTAATATAAGAATTTAGCGAAATTCTATCACATTTGTTCAATTTACATCGCTCCTATTTCAGATAGCGACTTGTGCTAAGCGGCATCTCAAAGCGCAAGAAATGGCGAGTAAAATGCACTATTAAACTTCTAGGGTAGGGCAAACAGAGACCCGATTAGGTCATTTCATATTATGGTTAATTTAAGAATTCAGCGAAATTCTATCACATTTGTTCAATTTACGTCGCTCCTATTTCAGATAGCGTACTGGGCTAAGCGGCATCTCAAAGCGCAAGAAATGGCGAGTAAAATGCACTATTAAACTTCTAGGATAAGGCAAACAGAGACCCGATTAGATCATTTTATATTACGGTTAATATAAGAATTCAGCGTAATTCTGTGACATTTGTTCAACTTACGTAGCTCCTATTTCAGATAGCGTGCTGGGCTAGGCGGCAACTTAAAGCGCGTGGAATGGCGAGTAAAATGCACTGTTAAACTTCTATGATAGGGCAATCAGAGACCCGATTAGATCATTTTATATTTTGGTTAATATAAGAATTCAGCGAAATTCTATCACATTTGTTTAATTTACGTCGCTCCTATTTCAGATAGCGTATTGGGCTAAGCGGCATCTCACAGCGCACGAAAGGGCGAGTAAAATGCACTATTAAACTTCTAAGGTAGGGCAATCAGAGACCCGATTAGATCATTTTATATTACGGTTAACATAAGAATGCAGCGTAATTCTGTGACATTTGTTCAACTTACGTAGCTCCTATTTCAGATAGCGTACTGGGCTAGGCGGCAACTTAAAGCGCGTAGAATGGCGAGTAAAATGCACTATTAAACTTCTATGATAGGGCAATCAGAGACCCGATTAGATCATTTTATATTTTGGTTAATATAAGAATCCAGCGAAATTCTATCACATTTGTTCAATTTACGTCGCTCCTATTTCAGATAGCGTATTGGGCTAAGCGGCATCTCACAGCGAACGAAAGGGCGAGTAAAATGCACTATTAAACTTCTAGGGTAGGGCAATCAGAGACCCGATAAGATCATTTCATATTTTGGTTAACATAAGAATTCAGCGAAATTCTATCACATTTGTTCAATTTACGTCGCTCCTATTTCAGATAGCGTATTGGGCTAAGCGGCATCTCAAAGCGCATGGAATGGCGAGTGAAATGCACTATTAAACTTCTAGGATAAGGCAAACAGAGACCCGATTAGATCATTTTATATTACGGTTAACATAAGAATTCAGCGTAATTCTGTGACATTTGTTCAACTTACGTAGCTCCTATTAAAGATAGCGTACTGGGCTAGGCGGCAACTTAAAGCGCGTGGAATGGCGAGTAAAATGCACTATTAAACTTCTATGATAGGGCAATCAGAGACCCGATTAGATCATTTTATATTTTGGTTAATATAAGAATCCAGCGAAATTCTATCACATTTGTTCAATTTACGTCGCTCCTATTTCAGATAGCGTATTGGGCTAAGCGGCATCTCACAGCGCACGAAAGGGCGAGTAAAATGCACTATTAAACTTCTAGGGTAGGGCAATCAGAGACCCGATAAGATCTTTTCATATTTTGGTTAATATAAGAATTCAGCGAAATTCTATCACATTTGTTCAATTTACGTCGCTCCTATTTCAGATAGCGACTTGTGCTAAGTGGCATCTCAAAGCGCAAGAAATGGCGAGTAAAATGCACTATTAAACTTCTAGGGTAGGGCAAACAGAGACCCCATTAGATCATTTTATATTATGGTTAATTTAAGAATTCAGCGAAATTCTATCACATTTGTTCAATTTACGTCGCTCCTATTTCAGATAGCGTATTCGGCTAAGCGGCATCTCAAAGCGCATGAAATGGCGAGTAAAATGCACTATTAAACTTCTATGATAGGGCAATCAGAGACCCGATTAGATCATTTTATATTTTGGTTAATATAAGAATCCAGCGAAATTCTATCACATTTGTTCAATTTACGTCGCTCCTATTTCAGATAGCGTATTGGGCTAAGCGGCATCTCACAGCGTACGAAAGGGCGAGTAAAATGCACTATTAAACTTCTAGGGTAGGGCAATCAGAGACCCGATAAGATCTTTTCATATTTTGGTTAATATAAGAATTCAGCGAAATTCTATCACATTTGTTCAATTTACGTCGCTCTCATTTCAGATAGCGACTTGTGCTAAGTGGCATCTCAAAGCGCAAAAAATGGCGAGTAAAATGCACTATTAAACTTCTAGGGTAGGGCAATGAGAGACCCGATTAGATCATTTTATATTTTGGTTAATATAAGAATTCAACGAAATTCTATCACATTTGTTCAATTTACGTCGCTCCTATTTCAGATAGCGTATTGGGCTAAGCGGCATCTCAAAGCGCATGAAATGGCGAGTAAAATGCACTCTTAAACTTCTAGGATAAGGCAAACAGAGACCCGATTAGATCATTTTATATTACGGTTAACAAAAGAATGCAGCGTAATTCTGTGACATTTGCTCAACTTACGTAGCTCCTATTTCAGATAGCGTACTGGGCTAGGCGGCAACTTAAAGCGCGTGGAATGGCGAGTAAAATGCACTATTAAACTTCTATGATAGGGCAATCAGAGACGCGATTAGATCATTTTATATTTTGGTTAATATAAGAATCCAGCGAAATTCTATCACATTTGTTCAATTTACGTCGCTCCTATTTCAGATAGCGTATTGGGCTAAGCGGCATCTCAAAGCGCATGAAATGGCGAGTAAAATGCACTATTAAACTTCTAGGGTAGGGCAATCAGAGACCCGATTAGATCATTTTATATTTTGGTTAATATAAGAATTCAGCGAAATTCTATCACATTTGTTCAATTTACGTCGCTCCTATTTCAGATAGCGTATTGGGCTAAGCGGCATCTCAAAGCGCAAGAAATGGCGAGTAAAATGCACTATTAAGCTTCTAGGGTTGGGCACATATAGACACGATTAGATCATTTTATATTATGGTTAATTTAAGAATTCAGCGAAATCCTATCACATTTGTTCATTTTACGTCGCTCCTATTTCATATAGCGTATTGGGCTAGGCGGCATCTTAAAGCGCGTGGAATGGCGAGTAAAATGCACTATTAAACTTCTATAATAGGGCAATCAGAGACCCGATTAGATCATTTTGTATTTTGGTTAATATAAGGATTCAGCGTAATTCTATCACATTTGTTCAATTTACGTCGCTCCTATTTCAGATAGCGTATTGGGCTAAGCGGCATCTCAAAGCGCATGAAATGGCGAGTAAAATGCACTATTAAACTTCTAGGGTAAGGCAAACAGAGACCCAATTAGATCATTTTATATTACGGTTAATATAAGAATTCAGCGTAATTCTATCACAATTGTTCAACATACGTCGCTCCTATTTCAGATAGTGTACTGGGCTGAGCGGCATCTCCATGCGCATGAAATGGCGAGTAAAATGCACTATTAAACTTCTAGGATAAGGCAAATGGAGACCCGATTAGACCATTTTATATTACGGTTAATATAAGAATTCAGCGTTATTCTATCACATTTGTTCAACTTACGTCGCTCCTATTTCAGATAGCGTACTCGGATAGGCGGCATCTTAAAGCGCGTGGAAAGGCGAGTAAAATGCACTATTAAACTTCGAGGGTAATGCAAACAGAGACCCGATTAGATCATTTTATATTACGGTTAATATAAGATTTTAGGGAAATTCTATCACATTTGTTCAATTTACGTCGCTCCTATTTCAGATAGCTATTGGGCTAAGCGGCATCTCAAAGCGCATGAAATGACGAGAGAAATGCACTATTAAACATCTTGGGTAGGGCGAACAGAGACCCGATTACATCATTTTATATTATGGTTAATATAAGAATTCAGCGATATTCTATCGCATTTGTTCAATTTGCGTCGCTCCTATTTCAGATAGCGTATTGGGCTAAGCGGCATCTCAAAGCGCATGAAATGACGAATAAAATGCACTATTAAGCTTCTACGCTAGGGCGAACAGAGACCCGATTAGATCATTTAACATTATGGTAAATAAAAGAATTCAGCGAAATTCTATCACATTTGTTCAATTTACGTCGCTCCTATTTCAGATAGCGTACTGGGCTAGGCGGCATCTCAAAGCGCATGAAATGACGAGTAAAATGCTCTCTTAAACTTCTAGGGTAGGGCAAACAGAGACCCGATTAGGTCATTTCATATTATGGTTAATAAAAGAATTCAGCGAAATTCTATCACATTTGTTCAACTTACGTCGCTCCTATTTTAGATAGCGTGCTGGGCTAGCCGGCATCTTAAAGCGCGTGGAATGGCGATTAAAATGCACTACTAAACTTCTATGATAGGGCAATCAGAGACCCGATTAGATCATTTTATATTTTGTTTAATATAAGACTTCAGGGAAATTCTATCACATTTGTTCAATTTACATCGCTCCTATTTCAGATAGGTTACAGGGCTAAGCGGCATCTTAAAGCGCATGAAATGACGAGAGAAATGCACTATCAAACTTCTAGGGTAGGGCGAACAGAGACCCGATTAGATCATTTTACATTAAGGTTAATATAAGAATTCAGCGAAATTCTATCACATTTGTTCAATTTACGTCGCTGATATTTCAGATAGCGTATTGTGCTAAGCGGCATCTCGAAGCGCATGAAATGGCGAATAAAATGCACTATTAAACTTCTAGGGTATGGCAGACAGAGGCCCGATTTGATCATTTTATATTATGGTTAATTTAAGAATTCAACGAAATTCTATCACACTTGTTCAATTTACGTCCTTCCTATTTCAGATAGCGTACTGGGCTAGGCGGCATCTCAAAGCGCAAGAAATGGCGAGTAAAATGCACTATTAAACTTCTAGGATAAGGCAAACAGAGACCCGATTAGATCATTTTATATTACGGTTAATATAAGAAATCAGCGTAATTCTGTCACATTCGTTCAACTTACGTTGCTCCTATTTCAGATAGCGTACTGGGCTAGGCGGCATCTTAAAGCGCGTGGAATGGCGAGTAAAATGCACTATTAAACTTCTATGATAGGGCAATCAGAGACCCGATCAGATCATTTTATATTTTGGTTAATATAAGAATTCAGCGAAATTCTATCACATTTGTTCAATATACGTCGCTCCAATTTCAGATAGCTTATTGGGCTAAGCGGCATCGCAAAGCGCATGAACTGACGAGTGAAATGCACTATTAAACTTCTTGGGTAGGGCGAACAAAGACCCGATTAGATCATTTTACATTAAGGTTAATATAAGAATTCAGCGAAATTCTATCACATTTGTTCAATTTACATCGCTCCTATTTCAGATAGCGACTTGTGCTAAGCGGCATCTCAAAGCGCAAGAAATGGCGAGTAAAATGCACTATTAAACTTCTAGGGTAGGGCAAACAGAGACCCGATTAGGTCATTTCATATTATGGTTAATTTAAGAATTCAGCGAAATTCTATCACATTTGTTCAATTTACGTCGCTCCTATTTCAGATAGCGTACTGGGCTAAGCGGCATCTCAAAGCGCAAGAAATGGCGAGTAAAATGCACTATTAAACTTCTAGGATAAGGCAAACAGAGACCCGATTAGATCATTTTATATTACGGTTAATATAAGAATTCAGCGTAATTCTGTGACATTTGTTCAACTTACGTAGCTCCTATTTCAGATAGCGTGCTGGGCTAGGCGGCAACTTAAAGCGCGTGGAATGGCGAGTAAAATGCACTGTTAAACTTCTATGATAGGGCAATCAGAGACCCGATTAGATCATTTTATATTTTGGTTAATATAAGAATTCAGCGAAATTCTATCACATTTGTTTAATTTACGTCGCTCCTATTTCAGATAGCGTATTGGGCTAAGCGGCATCTCACAGCGCACGAAAGGGCGAGTAAAATGCACTATTAAACTTCTAGGGTAGGGCAATCAGAGACCCGATTAGATCATTTTATATTACGGTTAACATAAGAATGCAGCGTAATTCTGTGACATTTGTTCAACTTACGTAGCTCCTATTTCAGATAACGTACTGGGCTAGGCGGCAACTTAAAGCGCGTGGAATGGCGAGTAAAATGCACTATTAAACTTCTATGATAGGGCAATCAGAGACCCGATTAGATCATTTTATATTTTGGTTAATATAAGAATCCAGCGAAATTCTATCACATTTGTTCAATTTACGTCGCTCCTATTTCAGATAGCGTATTGGGCTAAGCGGCATCTCACAGCGAACGAAAGGGCGAGTAAAATGCACTATTAAACTTCTAGGGTAGGGCAATCAGAGACCCGATAAGATCATTTCATATTTTGGTTAACATAAGAATTCAGCGAAATTCTATCACATTTGTTCAATTTACGTCGCTCCTATTTCAGATAGCGTATTGGGCTAAGCGGCATCTCAAAGCGCATGGAATGGCGAGTGAAATGCACTATTAAACTTCTAGGATAAGGCAAACAGAGACCCGATTAGATCATTTTATATTACGGTTAACATAAGAATTCAGCGTAATTCTGTGACATTTGTTCAACTTACGTAGCTCCTATTTCAGATAGCGTACTGGGCTAGGCGGCAACTTAAAGCGCGTGGAATGGCGAGTAAAATGCACTATTAAACTTCTATGATAGGGCAATCAGAGACCCGATTAGATCATTTTATATTTTGGTTAATATAAGAATCCAGCGAAATTCTATCACATTTGTTCAATTTACGTCGCTCCTATTTCAGATAGCGTATTGGGCTAAGCGGCATCTCACAGCGCACGAAAGGGCGAGTAAAATGCACTATTAAACTTCTAGGGTAGGGCAATCAGAGACCCGATAAGATCTTTTCATATTTTGGTTAATATAAGAATTCAGCGAAATTCTATCACATTTGTTCAATTTACGTCGCTCCTATTTCAGATAGCGACTTGTGCTAAGTGGCATCTCAAAGCGCAAGAAATGGCGAGTAAAATGCACTATTAAACTTCTAGGGTAGGGCAAACAGAGACCCCATTAGATCATTTTATATTATGGTTAATTTAAGAATTCAGCGAAATTCTATCACATTTGTTCAATTTACGTCGCTCCTATTTCAGATAGCGTATTCGGCTAAGCGGCATCTCAAAGCGCATGAAATGGCGAGTAAAATGCACTATTAAACTTCTATGATAGGGCAATCAGAGACCCGATTAGATCATTTTATATTTTGGTTAATATAAGAATCCAGCGAAATTCTATCACATTTGTTCAATTTACGTCGCTCCTATTTCAGATAGCGTATTGGGCTAAGCGGCATCTCACAGCGTACGAAAGGGCGAGTAGAATGCACTATTAAACTTCTAGGGTAGGGCAATCAGAGACCCGATAAGATCTTTTCATATTTTGGTTAATATAAGAATTCAGCGAAATTCTATCACATTTGTTCAATTTACGTCGCTCTCATTTCAGATAGCGACTTGTGCTAAGTGGCATCTCAAAGCGCAAAAAATGGCGAGTAAAATGCACTATTAAACTTCTAGGGTAGGGCAATGAGAGACCCGATTAGATCATTTTATATTTTGGTTAATATAAGAATTCATCGAAATTCTATCACATTTGTTCAATTTACGTCGCTCCTGTTTCAGATAGCGTATTGGGCTAAGCGGCATCTCAAAGCGCATGAAATGGCGAGTAAAATGCACTATTAAACTTCTAGGGTAGGGCAATCAGAGACGCGATTAGATCATTTTATATTTTGGTTAATATAAGAATTCAACGAAATTCTATCACATTTGTTCAATTTACGTCGCTCCTATTTCAGATAGCGTATTGGGCTAAGCGGCATCTCAAAGCGCATGAAATGGCGAGTAAAATGCACTCTTAAACTTCTAGGATAAGGCAAACAGAGACCCGATTAGATCATTTTATATTACGGTTAACAAAAGAATGCAGCGTAATTCTGTGACATTTGTTCAACTTACGTAGCTCCTATTTCAGATAGCGTACTGGGCTAGGCGGCAACTTAAAGCGCGTGGAATGGCGAGTAAAATGCACTATTAAACTTCTATGATAGGGCAATCAGAGACGCGATTAGATCATTTTATATTTTGGTTAATATAAGAATCCAGCGAAATTCTATCACATTTGTTCAATTTACGTCGCTCCTATTTCAGATAGCGTATTGGGCTAAGCGGCATCTCAAAGCGCATGAAATGGCGAGTAAAATGCACTATTAAACTTCTAGGGTAGGGCAATCAGAGACCCGATTAGATCATTTTATATTTTGGTTAATATAAGAATTCAGCGAAATTCTATCACATTTGTTCAATTTACGTCGCTCCTATTTCAGATAGCGTATTGGGCTAAGCGGCATCTCAAAGCGCAAGAAATGGCGAGTAAAATGCACTATTAAGCTTCTAGGGTTGGGCACATATAGACACGATTAGATCATTTTATATTATGGTTAATTTAAGAATTCAGCGAAATCCTATCACATTTGTTCATTTTACGTCGCTCCTATTTCATATAGCGTATTGGGCTAGGCGGCATCTTAAAGCGCGTGGAATGGCGAGTAAAATGCACTATTAAACTTCTATAATAGGGCAATCAGAGACCCGATTAGATCATTTTGTATTTTGGTTAATATAAGGATTCAGCGTAATTCTATCACATTTGTTCAATTTACGTCGCTCCTATTTCAGATAGCTATTGGGCTAAGCGGCATCTCAAAGCGCATGAAATGACGAGAGAAATGCACTATTAAACTTCTTGGGTAGGGCGAACAGAGACCCGATTACATCATTTTATATTATGGTTAATATAAGAATTCAGCGATATTCTATCGCATTTGTTCAATTTGCGTCGCTCCTATTTCAGATAGCGTATTGGGCTAAGCGGCATCTCAAAGCGCATGAAATGACGAATAAAATGCACTATTAAGCTTCTACGCTAGGGCGAACAGAGACCCGATTAGATCATTTAACATTATGGTAAATAAAAGAATTCAGCGAAATTCTATCACATTTGTTCAATTTACGTCGCTCCTATTTCAGATAGCGTACTGGGCTAGGCGGCATCTCAAAGCGCATGAAATGACGAGTAAAATGCTCTATTAAACTTCTAGGGTAGGGCAAACAGAGACCCGATTAGGTCATTTCATATTATGGTTAATTTAAGAATTCAGCGAAATTCTCTCACATTTGTTCAATTTACGTCGCTGATATTTCAGATAGCGTATTGGGCTAAGCGGCATCTCAAAGCGCAAGAAATGGCGAGTAAAATGCACTATTAAACTTCGAGGGTAATGCAAACAGAGACCCGATTAGATCATTTTATGTATTGTTTAATATAAGATTTCAGGGAAATTCTATCACATTTGTTCAATTTACGTCGCTCCTATTTCAGATAGCGTTTTGGGCTAAGCGGCATCTCAAAGCGCAAGAAATGGCGAGTAAAATGCACTATTAAGCTTCTAGGGTTGGGCACATATAGACACGATTAGATCATTTTATATTATGGTTAATTTAAGAATTCAGCGAAATCCTATCACATTTGTTCATTTTACGTCGCTCCTATTTCATATAGCGTATTGGGCTAGGCGGCATCTTAAAGCGCGTGGAATGGCGAGTAAAATGCACTATTAAACTTCTATAATAGGGCAATCAGAGAGCCGATTAGATCATTTTATATTTTGGTTAATATAAGGATTCAGCGTAATTCTATCACATTTGTTCAATTTACGTCGCTCCTATTTCAGATAGCGTATTGGGCTAAGCGGCATCTTAAAGCGCGTGGAATGGCGAGTGAAATTCACTATTAAACTTCTAGGGTAGGACAAACAGAGACCCGATTAGATCATTTTATATTATGGTTAATTTAAGAATTCAGCAAAATTCTATCACATTTGTTCAATTTACGTCGCTCCTATTTCAGATAGCGTACTGGGCTAGGCGGCATCTTAAAGCGCGTGGAATGGCGAGTGAAATTCACTATTTAACTTCGATGGTAGGGCAATCAGAGGCCCGATTAGATCATTTTATATTTGGGTTAATATAAGAATTCAGCGAAATTCTATCACATTTGTTCAATTTACGTCGCTCCTATTTCAGGTAGCGTATTGGGCTAAGCGGCATCTCAAAGCGCATGAAATGGCGAGTGAAGTGCACTGTTAAACTTCTAGGGTAAGGGAAAGAGAGACCCGATTAGAACATTTTATATTACGGTTAATATAAGAATTAAGCGTAATTCTATCACATTTGTTGAATTTACGTCACTCCCATTTCAGATAGCGTATTGGGCTAAGCGGCATCTCAAAGCGCATGAAATGGCAAATAAAATGCACCATTAATCTTCTCGGCTAGGGCGAACAGAAACCCGATTAGATCATTTTGTATTATGGTTAATTTAAGAATTCAGGGAAATTCTATCACATTTGTTCAATTTACGTCGCTCCTGTTTCAGATAGCGTACTGGACTAGGCGGCATCTTAAAGCGCGTGGAATGGCGAGTGAAATTCACTATTTAACTTCGATGATAGGGCAATCAGGGACCTGATTAGATCATTTTATATTTGTGTTAACATAATAATTCAGGGAAATTCTATCACATTTGTTCAATTTACGTCGCTCCTATTTCAGATAGCGTATTGGGCTAAGTGGCATCTCAAAGCGCATGAAATGGCGAATAAAATGCACCATTAAACTTCTAGGCTAGGGCGAACGGAGACCCGATTAGATCATTTTACATTAAGGTTAATATAAGAATTCAGCGAAATTCTATCACATTTGTTCAATTTACGTCGCTCATATTTCAGATAGCGTATTGGGCTAAGCGGCACCTCAAAGCGCATGAAATGGCGAGTAAAATGCACTATTAAACTTCTAGGGTAGGGCAATCAGAGACCCGATTAGATCATTTTATATTTTGGTTAATATATAAGAAATCAGCGAAATTCTATCACATTTGTTCAATTTACGTCGCTCCTATTTCAGATGGCGTACTGGGCTAGACGGCATCTTAAAGCGCGTGGAAGGGTGAGTAAAATGCACTATTAAACTTCGATGATAGGGCAATCAGAGACCCGATTAGATCATTTTATATTTTGGTTAATATAAGGATTCAGCGAAATTCTATCACTTTTGTTCAACTTACGTCGCTCCTATTTCAGATAGCGTACTGGGCTATGCGTCATCTCAAAGCGCATAAAATGGCGAGCAAAATCCACTATTAAACTTCTAGGGTAGGGCAAACAGAGACCCGATTAGATCATTTTATATTACCGTTAATTTAAGGATTCAGCAAAATTCTATCACATTTGTTCAATTTACGTCACTCCTATTGCAGATAGCCTACTGGGCTAGCCGGCACCTTAAAGCGCGTGGAATAGCGAGTAAAATGCACAATAAGCCTTCTATGATAGGGCAATCAGAGACCCGATTTGATCATTTTATATTTTGGTTAATATAAGAATTCAGCGAAATCCTATCACGTTTGTTCAATTTACGTCGCTCCTATTCCAGATAGCGTATTGGGCTTAGCGGCATCATAAAGCGCGTGGAATGGCGAGTAAAATGCTCTACTAAACTTCTATGGTAGGACAATCAGAGACCCGATTAGATCATTTTATATTTTGTTTAATATAAGATTTCAGGGAAATTGTATCACGTTTGTTCAATTTACGTCGCTCCTATTTCAGATAGCGTATTCGGCTAAGCGGCATCTCAAAGCGCATGAAGTGGCGAATAAAATTCACTATTAAACGTCTAGGCTAGGGCGAACAGAGACCCGATCAGATCATTTTACATTATGGTTAATAAAAGAATTCAGCGAAATTCTATTACATTTGTTCAACTTACGTCGCTCCTATTTCAGATAGCGCATTGGGCTAAGCGGCATCTCAAAGCGCATGAAATGGCGAGTGAAATGCACCATTAGACTTCTATGGTAAGGCGAACAGAGACCCGATTAGATCATTTTACATTAAGGTTAATATAAGAATTCAGGGAAATTCTATTACATTTGTTCAATTTACGTCGCTCCTATTTCAGATAGCGTATTGGGCTATACGGCATCTCAAAGCGCATGAAATGGCGAGCAAAATGCACTATCAAACATCTAGGGTATTGCAAACAGAGACCCGATTAGATCATTTTACATTAAGGTTAATATAAGAATTCACGGAAATTCTATTACATTTGTTCAATTTACGTCACTCCTATTTCAGATAGCCTACTGGGCTAGCCGGCATCTTAAAGCGCGTGGAATAGCGAGTAAAATTCACTATTAGCCTTCTATGATAGGGCAATCAGAGACCCGATTAGATCATTTTATATTTTGGTTCATATAAGAATTCAGCGAAATCCTATCACGTTTGTTCAATTTACGTCGCTCCAATTCCAGATAGCGTATTGGGCTAAGCGGCATCTCAAAGCGCATGAAATGGCGAATAAAATGCACTATTAAACGTCTAGGCTAGGGCGAACAGAGACCCGATTAGATCATTGTATATTATGGTTAATTTAAGTATTCAACGAAATTCTATCACGTTTGTTCAATTTACGTCGCTCCAATTCCAGATAGCGTATTGGGCTAAGAGGGATCTCAAAGCGCATGAAATGTCGAGTAAAATGCACTATTAAACTTCTAGGGTAGGGCGAACAGAGAACCGATTAGATCATTTTACATTAAGGTTAGTATAAGAATTCAGGGAAATCCTATCACGTTTGTTCAATTTACGTCGCTCCTATTTCAGATAGCGTATTGGGCTAAGCGGCATCTCAAAGCGCATGAAATGGCGAGCAAAATGCACTGTTAAACTTCTAGGGTAGGGCAAACAGAGACCCGATTAGATCATTTCATATTATGGTTTATTTAAGAATTCAGAAAAATTCTATCACATTTGTTATAATTTACGTCGCTCCTATTTCAGATAGCTTATTGGGCTAAGCGGCATCTCAAAGCGCATGAAATGGCCAATACAATGCACTATTAATCTTCTCGGCTAGGGCGAACAGAAACCCGATTAGATCATTTTATATTATGGTTAATTTAAGAATTCAGGGAAATTCTATCAAATTTGTTCAATTTACGTCGCTCGTATTTCAGATAGCGTACTGGGCTAGTCGGCATCTTAAAGCGCGTGGAATGGCGAGTGAAATTCACTATTTAACTTCGATGATAGGGCAATCAGGGACCCGATTAGATCATTTTATATTTGGGTTAATATAAGAATTCAGGGAAATACTATCACATTTGTTCAATTTACGTCGCTCCTATTTCAGATAGCGTACTGGGCTAGGCGGCATCTCAAAGCGCATGAAATGGCGAGTGAAATGCACTGTCAAACTTCTAGGATAATTCAAACAGAGACCCGGTTAGATCATTTTATATTACGGTTAATATAAGAATTCAGCGTAATTCTATCACATTTGTTCAACTTACGTCGCTCCTATTTCAGATAGCGTACTGGGCTAGGCGACATCTTAAAGCACGTGGAATGGCGAGTAAAATGCTCTACTAAACTTCTATGATAGGGCAATCAGAGCCCCAATTAGATCATTTTATATTTTGTTCAATATAAGATTTCAGGGAAATTCTATCACATTTGTTCAATTTACGTCGCTCCTATTTCAGATAGCGTACTGGGCTAGACGGTATCTTAAAGCGCCTGGAAGGGCGAGTAAAATGCACTACTAAACTTCTATGATAGGGCAATCAGAGCCCCAATTAGATCATTTTATATTTTGTTCAATATAAGATTTCAGGGAAATTGTATCACATTTGTTCAATTTACGTCGCTCCTATTTCAGATAGCGTATTGGGCTAAGCGACATCTCAAAGCGCATGAAATGACGAGTAAAATGCACTATTACACTTCAATGATAGGGCAATCAGAGACCCGATTAGATCATTTTATATTTAGGTTAATATAAGAATTCAGCGAAATTCTATCACATTTGTTCAATTTACGTCGCTCCCATTTCAGATAGCGTATTGGGCTACGCGGCATCTTAAAGCGCGTGGAATGGCGAGTAAAATGCTCTACTAAACTTCTATGGTAGGGCAATCAGAGAACCGATTAGGTCATTTTATATTTTGTTTAATATAAGATTTCAGGGAAATTGTATCACATTTGTTCAATTTACGTCGCTCCTATTTCAGATAGCGTATTCGGGTAAGCGGCATCTCAAAGCGCATGAAGTGGCGAATAAAATTCACTATTAAACTTCTAGGCTAGGGCGAACAGAGACCCGATCAGATCATTTTACATTATGGTTAATAAAAGAATTTAGCGAAATTCTATCACATTTGTTCAACTTACGTCGCTCCTATTTCAGATAGCGTATTGGGCTAAGCGGCATCTCAAAGCGCATGAAATGGCGAGTGAAATGCACCATTAGACTTCTATGGTAAGGCGAACAGACACCCGATTAGATCATTTTACATTAAGGTTAATATAAGAATTCACGGAAATTCTATTACATTTGTTCAATTTACGTCACTCCTATTTCAGATAGCCTACTGGGCTAGCCGGCATCTTAAAGCGCGTGGAATAGCGAGTAAAATGCACTATTAGCCTTCTATGATAGGGCAATCAGAGACCCGATTAGATCATTTTATATTTTGGTTAATATAAGAATTCAGCGAAATCCTATCACGTTTGTTCAATTTACGTCGCTCCAATTCCAGATAGCGTATTGGGCTAAGCGGCATCTCAAAGCGCATGAAATGGCGAATAAAATGCACTATTAAACGTCTAGGCTAGGGCGAACAGAGACCCGATTAGATCATTGTATATTATGGTTAATTTAAGAATTCAACGAAATTCTATCACGTTTGTTCAATTTACGTCGCTCCAATTCCAGATAGCGTATTGGGCTAAGAGGGATCTCAAAGCGCATGAAATGTCGAGTAAAATGCACTATTAAACTTCTAGGTTAGGGCGAACAGAGAACCGATTAGATCATTTTACATTAAGGTTAGTATAAGAATTCAGGGAAATCCTATCACGTTTGTTCAATTTACGTCGCTCCTATTTCAGATAGCGTATTGGGCTAAGCGGCATCTCAAAGCGCATGAAATGGCGAGCAAAATGCACTGTTAAACTTCTAGGGTAGGGCAAACGGAGACCCGATTAGATCATTTCATATTATGGTTTATTTAAGAATTCAGAAAAATTCTATCACATTTGTTATAATTTACGTCGCTCCTATTTCAGATAGCTTATTGGGCTAAGCGGCATCTCAAAGCGCATGAAATGACGAGTGAAATGCACTACTAAACTTCTAGGATAGGGCAAACAGAGACCCGATCAGATCATTTTATATTACGGTTAATATAAGAATTCAGCGTAATTCTATCATATTTGTTCAATTTACGTCGCTGATATTTGAGATAGCGTATTGGGCTAAGCGGCATCTCAAAGCGCAAGAAATGGCGAGTAAAATGCACTATTAAACTTCTAGGGTAGGGCAAACAGAGACCCGATAAGATCATTTTATATTATGGTTAATTTAAGAATTCAGCGAAACTCTATCACATTTGTTCAATTTATGTCGCTCCTATTTCAGATGGCATATTGGGCTAAGCGGCATCTCAATGCGCATGAAATGGCGAGTAAAATGCACTATTAAACTTCTAGGCTAGGGCGAACGGAGACCCGATTAGATCATTTTACATTATGGTCAATATATGAATTCAGCGAAATTCTATCACATTTGTTCAATTTACATCGCTCCTATTTCAGATAGCGTATTGGGCTAAGCGACATCTCAAAGCGTATGAAATGGCGAATAAAATGCACTATTAAAGTTCTATGATAGGGCGAACAGAGACCCGATTAGATCATTTTACATTAAGGTTAATATAAGAATTCAGCGAAATTCTATCACATTTGTTCAATTTACGTCGCTCATATTTCAGATAGCGTATTGGGCTAAGCGGCATCTCAATGCGCATGAAATGGCGAGTGAAGTGCACTGTTAAACTTCTAGGGTAAGGGAAAGAGAGACCCGATTAGAACATTTTATATTACGGTTAATATAAGAATTAAGCGTAATTCTATCACATTTGTTGAATTTACGTCACTCCTATTTCAGATAGCGTATTGGGCTAAGCGGCATCTCAAAGCGCATGAAATGGCGAATACAATGCACTATTAATCTTCTCGGCTAGGGCGAACAGAAACCCGATTAGATCAATTTATATTATGGTTAATTTAAGAATTCAGGGAAATTCTATCAAATTTGTTCAATTTACGTCGCTCGTATTTCAGATAGCGTACTGGGCTAGTCGGCATCTTAAAGCGCGTGGAATGGCGAGTGAAATTCACTATTTAACTTCGATGATAGGGCAATCAGGGACCCGATTAGATCATTTTATATTTGGGTTAATATAAGAATTCAGGGAAATTCTATCACATTTGTTCAATTTACGTCGCTCCTATTTCAGATAGCGTATTGGGCTAAGCGGCATCTCAATGCGCATGAAATGGCGAGTAAAATGCACTATTAAACTTCTAGGGTAGGACAAACAGCGACCCGATTAGATCATTTTATATTATGGTTAATTTAAGAATTCAGCAAAATTCTATCACATTTGTTCAATTTACGTCGCTCCTATTTCAGATAGCGTACTGGGCTAGGCGGCAACTTAAAGCGCGTGGAATGTCGAGTAAAATTCACTATTAGACTTCTATGATAGGGCAATCAGAGACCCGATTAGATCATTTTACATTAAGGTTAATATAAGAATTCAGCGAAATTCTATCACATTTGTTCAATTTACGTCGCTGATATTTCAGATAGCGTATTGTGCTAAGCGGCATCTCAAAGCGCATGAAATGGCGAATAAAATGCACTATTAAACTTCTAGGGTATGGCAGACAGAGACCCGATTTGATCATTTTATATTATGGTTAATTTAAGAATTCAACGAAATTCTATCACACTTGTTCAATTTACGTCCTTCCTATTTCAGATAGCGTACTGGGCTAGGCGGCATCTTAAAGCGCGTGGAATGGCGAGTAAAATACCCTATGAAACTTCTATGATAGGGCAATAAGAGACCCGATTAGATCATTTTATATTTTGGTTAATATAAGGATTCAGCGAAATTCTATCACATTTGTTCAATTTACATCGCTCCTATTTCAGATAGGTTACAGGGCTAAGCGGCATCTTAAAGCGCATGAAATGACGAGAGAAATGCACTATCAAACTTCTAGGGTAGGGCGAACAGAGACCCGATGAGATCATTTTACATTAAGGTTAATATAAGAATTCAGCGAAATTCTATTACATTTGTTCAATTTACGTCGCTCCTATTTCAGATAGCGTACTGGGCTAGGCGTCATCTTAAAGCGCGTGGAATGGCGAGTAAAATGCTCTACTAAACTTCTATGATAGGGCAATCAGAGCCCCAATTAGATCATTTTATATTTTGTTCAATATAAGATTTCAGGGAAATTCTATCACATTTGTTCAATTTACGTCGCTCCTATTTCAGATAGCGTACTGGGCTATGCGGCATCTCAATGCGCATGAAATGGCGAGCAAAATCCACTATTAAACTTCTAGGGTATGGCAAACAGAGACCCGATTAGATCATATTACATTATGGTTAATAAAAGAATTAAGAGTAATTCTATCACATTTGTTCAATTTACGTCACTCCTATTTCAGATAGCCTACTGGGCTAGCCGGCACCTTAAAGCGCGTGGAATAGCGAGTAAAATGCACTATTAGCCTTCTATGATAGGGCAATCAGAGACCCGATTAGATCATTTTATATTTTGGTTAATATAAGAATTCAGCGAAATCCTATCACGTTTGTTCAATTTACGCCGCTCCTATTCCAGATAGCGTATTGGGCTTAGCGGCATCTTAAAGCGCGTGGAATGGCGAGTAAAATGCTCTACTAAACTTCTATGGTAGGGCAATCAGAGACCCGATTAGATCATTTTATATTTTGTTTAATATAAGATTTCAGGGAAATTGTATCACATTTGTTCAATTTACGTCGCTCCTATTTCAGATAGCGTATTCGGCTAAGCGGCATCTCAAAGCGCATGAAGTGGCGAATAAAATTCACTATTAAACTTCTAGGCTAGGGCGAACAGAGACCCGATCAGATCATTTTACATTATGGTTAATAAAAGAATTCAGCGAAATTCTATCACATTTGTTCAACTTACGTCGCTCCTATTTTAGATAGCGTACTGGGCTAGGCGGCATCTTAAAGCGCGTGGAATGGCGATTAAAATGCACTACTAAACTTCTATGATAGGGCAATCAGAGACCCGATTAGATCATTTTATATTTTGTTTAATATAAGACTTCAGGGAAATTCTATCACATTTGTTCAATTTACATCGCTCCTATTTCAGATAGGTTACAGGGCTAAGCGGCATCTTAAAGCGCATGAAATGACGAGAGAAATGCACTATCAAACTTCTAGGGTAGGGCGAACAGAGACCCGATTAGATCATTTTACATTAAGGTTAATATAAGAATTCAGCGAAATTCTATCACATTTGTTCAATTTACGTCGCTGATATTTCAGATAGCGTATTCTGCTAAGCGGCATCTCGAAGCGCATGAAATGGCGAATAAAATGCACTATTAAACTTCTAGGGTATGGCAGACAGAGGCCCGATTTGATCATTTTATATTATGGTTAATTTAAGAATTCAACGAAATTCTATCACACTTGTTCAATTTACGTCCTTCCTATTTCAGATAGCGTACTGGGCTAGGCGGCATCTCAAAGCGCAAGAAATGGCGAGTAAAATGCACTATTAAACTTCTAGGATAAGGCAAACAGAGACCCGATTAGATCATTTTATATTACGGTTAATATAAGAAATCAGCGTAATTCTGTCACATTCGTTCAACTTACGTTGCTCCTATTTCAGATAGCGTACTGGGCTAGGCGGCATCTTAAAGCGCGTGGAATGGCGAGTAAAATGCACTATTAAACTTCTATGATAGGGCAATCAGAGACCCGATCAGATCATTTTATATTTTGGTTAATATAAGAATTCAGCGAAATTCTATCACATTTGTTCAATATACGTCGCTCCAATTTCAGATAGCTTATTGGGCTAAGCGGCATCGCAAAGCGCATGAACTGACGAGTGAAATGCACTATTAAACTTCTTGGGTAGGGCGAACAAAGACCCGATTAGATCATTTTACATTAAGGTTAATATAAGAATTCAGCGAAATTCTATCACATTTGTTCAATTTACATCGCTCCTATTTCAGATAGCGACTTGTGCTAAGCGGCATCTCAAAGCGCAAGAAATGGCGAGTAAAATGCACTATTAAACTTCTAGGGTAGGGCAAACAGAGACCCGATTAGGTCATTTCATATTATGGTTAATTTAAGAATTCAGCGAAATTCTATCACATTTGTTCAATTTACGTCGCTCCTATTTCAGATAGCGTATTGGGCTAAGCGGCATCTCAAAGCGCAACAAATGGCGAGTAAAATGCACTATTAAACTTCTAGGATAAGGCAAACAGAGACCCGATTAGATCATTTTATATTACGGTTAATATAAGAATTCAGCGTAATTCTGTGACATTTGTTCAACTTACGTAGCTCCTATTTCAGATAGCGTGCTGGGCTAGGCGGCAACTTAAAGCGCGTGGAATGGCGAGTAAAATGCACTGTTAAACTTCTATGATAGGGCAATCAGAGACCCGATTAGATCATTTTATATTTTGGTTAATATAAGAATTCAGCGAAGTCCTATCACATTTGTTTAATTTACGTCGCTCCTATTTTAGATAGCGTATTGGGCTAAGCGGCATCTCACAGCGCACGAAAGGGCGAGTAAAATGCACTATTAAACTTCTAGGGTAGGGCAATCAGAGACCCGATTAGATCATTTTATATTACGGTTAACATAAGAATGCAGCGTAATTCTGTGACATTTGTTCAACTTACGTAGCTCCTATTTCAGATAGCGTACTGGGCTAGGCGGCAACTTAAAGCGCGTGGAATGGCGAGTAAAATGCACTATTAAACTTCTATGATAGGGCAATCAGAGACCCGATTAGATCATTTTATATTTTGGTTAATATAAGAATCCAGCGAAATTCTATCACATTTGTTCAATTTACGTCGCTCCTATTTCAGATAGCGTATTGGGCTAAGCGGCATCTCACAGCGAACGAAAGGGCGAGTAAAATGCACTATTAAACTTCTAGGGTAGGGCAATCAGAGACCCGATAAGATCATTTCATATTTTGGTTAACATAAGAATTCAGCGAAATTCTATCACATTTGTTCAATTTACGTCGCTCCTATTTCAGATAGCGTATTGGGCTAAGCGGCATCTCAAAGCGCATGAAATGGCGAATACAATGCACTATTAATCTTCTCGGCTAGGGCGAACAGAAACCCGATTAGATCAATTTATATTATGGTTAATTTAAGAATTCAGGGAAATTCTATCAAATTTGTTCAATTTACGTCGCTCGTATTTCAGATAGCGTACTGGGCTAGTCGGCATCTTAAAGCGCGTGGAATGGCGAGTGAAATTCACTATTTAACTTCGATGATAGGGCAATCAGGGACCCGATTAGATCATTTTATATTTGGGTTAATATAAGAATTCAGGGAAATTCTATCACATTTGTTCAATTTACGTCGCTCCTATTTCAGATAGCGTATTGGGCTAAGCGGCATCTCAATGCGCATGAAATGGCGAGTAAAATGCACTATTAAACTTCTAGGGTAGGACAAACAGCGACCCGATTAGATCATTTTATATTATGGTTAATTTAAGAATTCAGCAAAATTCTATCACACTTGTTCAATTTACGTCCTTCCTATTTCAGATAGCGTACTGGGCTAGGCGGCATCTTAAAGCGCGTGGAATGGCGAGTAAAATACCCTATGAAACTTCTATGATAGGGCAATAAGAGACCCGATTAGATCATTTTATATTTTGGTTAATATAAGGATTCAGCGAAATTCTATCACATTTGTTCAATTTACATCGCTCCTATTTCAGATAGGTTACAGGGCTAAGCGGCATCTTAAAGCGCATGAAATGACGAGAGAAATGCACTATCAAACTTCTAGGGTAGGGCGAACAGAGACCCGATGAGATCATTTTACATTAAGGTTAATATAAGAATTCAGCGAAATTCTATTACATTTGTTCAATTTACGTCGCTCCTATTTCAGATAGCGTACTGGGCTAGGCGTCATCTTAAAGCGCGTGGAATGGCGAGTAAAATGCTCTACTAAACTTCTATGATAGGGCAATCAGAGCCCCAATTAGATCATTTTATATTTTGTTCAATATAAGATTTCAGGGAAATTCTATCACATTTGTTCAATTTACGTCGCTCCTATTTCAGATAGCGTACTGGGCTATGCGGCATCTCAATGCGCATGAAATGGCGAGCAAAATCCACTATTAAACTTCTAGGGTATGGCAAACAGAGACCCGATTAGATCATATTACATTATGGTTAATAAAAGAATTAAGAGTAATTCTATCACATTTGTTCAATTTACGTCACTCCTATTTCAGATAGCCTACTGGGCTAGCCGGCACCTTAAAGCGCGTGGAATAGCGAGTAAAATGCACTATTAGCCTTCTATGGTAGGGCAATCAGAGACCCGATTAGATCATTTTATATTTTGGTTAATATAAGAATTCAGCGAAATCCTATCACGTTTGTTCAATTTACGCCGCTCCTATTCCAGATAGCGTATTGGGCTTAGCGGCATCTTAAAGCGCGTGGAATGGCGAGTAAAATGCTCTACTAAACTTCTATGGTAGGGCAATCAGAGACCCGATTAGATCATTTTATATTTTGTTTAATATAAGATTTCAGGGAAATTGTATCACATTTGTTCAATTTACGTCGCTCCTATTTCAGATAGCGTATTCGGCTAAGCGGCATCTCAAAGCGCATGAAGTGGCGAATAAAATTCACTATTAAACTTCTAGGCTAGGGCGAACAGAGACCCGATCAGATCATTTTACATTATGGTTAATAAAAGAATTCAGCGAAATTCTATCACATTTGTTCAACTTACGTCGCTCCTATTTCAGATAGCGTACTGGGCTAGGCGGCATCTTAAAGCGCGTGGAATGGCGATTAAAATGCACTACTAAACTTCTATGATAGGGCAATCAGAGACCCGATTAGATCATTTTATATTTTGTTTAATATAAGACTTCAGGGAAATTCTATCACATTTGTTCAATTTACATCGCTCCTATTTCAGATAGGTTACAGGGCTAAGCGGCATCTTAAAGCGCATGAAATGACGAGAGAAATGCACTATCAAACTTCTAGGGAAGGGCGAACAGAGACCCGATTAGATCATTTTACATTAAGGTTAATATAAGAATTCAGCGAAATTCTATCACATTTGTTCAATTTACGTCGCTGATATTTCAGATAGCGTATTGTGCTAAGCGGCATCTCGAAGCGCATGAAATGGCGAATAAAATGCACTATTAAACTTCTAGGGTATGGCAGACAGAGGCCCGATTTGATCATTTTATATTATGGTTAATTTAAGAATTCAACGAAATTCTATCACACTTGTTCAATTTACGTCCTTCCTATTTCAGATAGCGTACTGGGCTAGGAGGCATCTCAAAGCGCAAGAAATGGCGAGTAAAATGCACTATTAAACTTCTAGGATAAGGCAAACAGAGACCCGATTAGATCATTTTATATTACGGTTAATATAAGAAATCAGCGTAATTCTGTCACATTCGTTCAACTTACGTTGCTCCTATTTCAGATAGCGTACTGGGCTAGGCGGCATCTTAAAGCGCGTGGAATGGCGAGTAAAATGCACTATTAAACTTCTATGATAGGGCAATCAGAGACCCGATCAGATCATTTTATATTTTGGTTAATATAAGAATTCAGCGAAATTCTATCACATTTGTTCAATATACGTCGCTCCAATTTCAGATAGCTTATTGGGCTAAGCGGCATCGCAAAGCGCATGAACTGACGAGTGAAATGCACTATTAAACTTCTTGGGTAGGGCGAACAAAGACCCGATTAGATCATTTTACATTAAGGTTAATATAAGAATTCAGCGAAATTCTATCACATTTGTTCAATTTACATCGCTCCTATTTCAGATAGCGACTTGTGCTAAGCGGCATCTCAAAGCGCAAGAAATGGCGAGTAAAATGCACTATTAAACTTCTAGGGTAGGGCAAACAGAGACCCGATTAGGTCATTTCATATTATGGTTAATTTAAGAATTCAGCGAAATTCTATCACATTTGTTCAATTTACGTCGCTCCTATTTCAGATAGCGTACTGGGCTAAGCGGCATCTCAAAGCGCAACAAATGGCGAGTAAAATGCACTATTAAACTTCTAGGATAAGGCAAACAGAGACCCGATTAGATCATTTTATATTACGGTTAATATAAGAATTCAGCGTAATTCTATCACATTTGTTCAACTTACGTAGCTCCTATTTCAGATAGCGTGCTGGGCTAGGCGGCAACTTAAAGCGCGTGGAATGGCGAGTAAAATGCACTGTTAAACTTCTATGATAGGGCAATCAGAGACCCGATTAGATCATTTTATATTTTGGTTAATATAAGAATTCAGCGAAGTCCTATCACATTTGTTTAATTTACGTCGCTCCTATTTTAGATAGCGTATTGGGCTAAGCGGCATCTCACAGCGCACGAAAGGGCGAGTAAAATGCACTATTAAACTTCTAGGGTAGGGCAATCAGAGACCCGATTAGATCATTTTATATTACGGTTAACATAAGAATGCAGCGTAATTCTGTGACATTTGTTCAACTTACGTAGCTCCTATTTCAGATAGCGTACTGGGCTAGGCGGCAACTTAAAGCGCGTGGAATGGCGAGTAAAATGCACTATTAAACTTCTATGATAGGGCAATCAGAGACCCGATTAGATCATTTTATATTTTGGTTAATATAAGAATCCAGCGAAATTCTATCACATTTGTTCAATTTACGTCGCTCCTATTTCAGATAGCGTATTGGGCTAAGCGGCATCTCACAGCGAACGAAAGGGCGAGTAAAATGCACTATTAAACTTCTAGGGTAGGGCAATCAGAGACCCGATAAGATCATTTCATATTTTGGTTAACATAAGAATTCAGCGAAATTCTATCACATTTGTTCAATTTACGTCGCTCCTATTTCAGATAGCGTATTGGGCTAAGCGGCATCTCAAAGCGCATGGAATGGCGAGTGAAATGCACTATTAAACTTCTAGGATAAGGCAAACAGAGACCCGATTAGATCATTTTATATTACGGTTAACATAAGAATTCAGCGTAATTCTGTGACATTTGTTCAACTTACGTAGCTCCTATTTCAGATAGCGTACTGGGCTAGGCGGCAACTTAAAGCGCGTGGAATGGCGAGTAAAATGCACTATTAAACTTCTATGATAGGGCAATCAGAGACCCGATTAGATCATTTTATATTTTGGTTAATATAAGAATCCAGCGAAATTCTATCACATTTGTTCAATTTACGTCGCTCCTATTTCAGATAGCGTATTGGGCTAAGCGGCATCTCACAGCGAACGAAAGGGCGAGTAAAATGCACTATTAAACTTCTAGGGTAGGGCAATCAGAGACCCGATAAGATCATTTCATATTTTGGTTAACATAAGAATTCAGCGAAATCCTATCACATTTGTTCAATTTACGTCGCTCCTATTTCAGATAGCGTATTCGGCTAAGCGGCATCTCAAAGCGCATGAAATGGCGAGTAAAATGCACTATTAAACTTCTATGATAGGGCAATCAGAGACCCGATTAGATCATTTTATATTTTGGTTAATATAAGAATCCAGCGAAATTCTATCACATTTGTTCAATTTACGTCGCTCCTATTTCAGACAGCGTATTGGGCTAAGCGGCATCTCACAGCGCACGAAAGGGCGAGTAAAATGCACTATTAAACTTCTAGGGTAGGGCAATCAGAGACCCGATAAGATCTTTTCATATTTTGGTTAATATAAGAATTCAGCGAAATTCTATCACATTTGTTCAATTTACGTCGCTCTCATTTCAGATAGCGACTTGTGCTAAGTGGCATCTCAAAGCGCAAAAAATGGCGAGTAAAATGCACTATTAAACTTCTAGGGTAGGGCAATGAGAGACCCGATTAGATCATTTTATATTTTGGTTAATATAAGAATTCAGCGAAATTCTATCACATTTGTTCAATTTACGTCGCTCCTATTTCAGATAGCGTATTGGGCTAAGCGGCATCTCAAAGCGCATGAAATGGCGAGTAAAATGCACTATTAAACTTCTAGGGTAGGGCAATCAGAGACGCGATTAGATCATTTTATATTTTGGTTAATATAAGAATTCAACGAAATTCTATCACATTTGTTCAATTTACGTCGCTCCTATTTCAGATAGCGTATTGGGCTAAGCGGCATCTCAAAGCGCATGAAATGGCGAGTAAAATGCACTCTTAAACTTCTAGGATAAGGCAAACAGAGACCCGATTAGATCATTTTATATTACGGTTAACAAAAGAATGCAGCGTAATTCTGTGACATTTGTTCAACTTACGTAGCTCCTATTTCAGATAGCGTACTGGGCTAGGCGGCAACTTAAAGCGCGTGGAATGGCGAGTAAAATGCACTATTAAACTTCTATGATAGGGCAATCAGAGACGCGATTAGATCATTTTATATTTTGGTTAATATAAGAATCCAGCGAAATTCTATCACATTTGTTCAATTTACGTCGCTCCTATTTCAGATAGCGTATTGGGCTAAGCGGCATCTCAAAGCGCATGAAATGGCGAGTAAAATGCACTATTAAACTTCTAGGGTAGGGCAATCAGAGACCCGATTAGATCATTTTATATTTTGGTTAATATAAGAATTCAGCGAAATTCTATCACATTTGTTCAATTTACGTCGCTCCTATTTCAGATAGCGTATTGGGCTAAGCGGCATCTCAAAGCGCATGAAATGGCGAGTAAAATGCACTCTTAAACTTCTAGGATAAGGCAAACAGAGACCCGATTAGATCATTTTATATTACGGTTAACATAAGAATGCAGCGTAATTCTGTGACATTTGTTCAACTTTCGTAGCTCCTATTTCAGATAGCGTACTGGACTAGGCGGCAACTTAAAGCGCGTGGAATGGCGAGTAAAATGCACTATTAAACTTCTATGATAGGGCAATCAGAGACGCGATTAGATCATTTTATATTTTGGTTAATATAAGAATCCAGCGAAATTATATCACATTTGTTCAATTTACGTCGCTCCTATTTCAGATAGCGTATTGGGCTAAGCGGCATCTCACAGCGCACGAAAGGGCGAGTAAAATGCACTATTAAACTTCTAGGGTAGGGCAATCAGAGACCCGATAAGATCTTTTCATATTTTGGTTAATATAAGAATTCAGCGAAATTCTATCACATTTGTTCAATTTACGTCGCTCTCATTTCAGATAGCGACTTGTGCTAAGTGGCATCTCAAAGCGCAAAAAATGGCGAGTAAAATGCACTATTAAACTTCTAGGGTAGGGCAATCAGAGACCCGATTAGATCATTTTATATTTTGGTTAATATAAGAATTCAGCGAAATTCTATCACATTTGTTCAATTTACGTCGCTCCTATTCCAGATAGCGTATTGGGCTTAGCGGCATCATAAAGCGCGTGGAATGGCGAGTAAAATACTCTACTAAACTTCTATGGTAGGACAATCAGAGACCCGATTAGATCATTTTATATTTTGTTTAATATAAGATTTCAGGGAAATTGTATCACGTTTGTTCAATTTACGTCGCTCCTATTTCAGATAGCGTATTCGGCTAAGCGGCATCTCAAAGCGCATGAAGTGGCGAATAAAATTCACTATTAAACTTCTAGGCTAGGGCGAACAGAGACCCGATCAGATCATTTTACATTATGGTTAATAAAAGAATTCAGCGAAATTCTATCACATTTGTTCAACTTACGTCGCTCCTATTTTAGATAGCGTGCTGGGCTAGGCGGCATCTTAAAGCGCGTGGAATGGCGATTAAAATGCACTACTAAACTTCTATGATAGGGCAATCAGAGACCCGATTAGATCATTTTATATTTTGTTTAATATAAGACTTCAGGGAAATTCTATCACATTTGTTCAATTTACATCGCTCCTATTTCAGATAGGTTACAGGGCTAAGCGGCATCTTAAAGCGCATGAAATGACGAGAGAAATGCACTATCAAACTTCTAGGGTAGGGCGAACAGAGACCCGATTAGATCATTTTACATTAAGGTTAATATAAGAATTCAGCGAAATTCTATCACATTTGTTCAATTTACGTCGCTGATATTTCAGATAGCGTATTGTGCTAAGCGGCATCTCGAAGCGCATGAAATGGCGAATAAAATGCACTATTAAACTTCTAGGGTATGGCAGACAGAGGCCCGATTTGATCATTTTATATTATGGTTAATTTAAGAATTCAACGAAATTCTATCACACTTGTTCAATTTACGTCCTTCCTATTTCAGATAGCGTACTGGGCTAAGCGGCATCTCAAAGCGCAAGAAATGGCGAGTAAAATGCACTATTAAACTTCTAGGATAGGGCAAACAGAGACCCGATTAGATCATTTTATATTACGGTTAATATAAGAAATCAGCGTAATTCTGTCACATTCGTTCAACTTACGTTGCTCCTATTTCAGATAGCGTACTGGGCTAGGCGGCATCTTAAAGCGCGTGGAATGGCGAGTAAAATGCACTATTAAACTTCTATGATAGGGCAATCAGAGACCCGATCAGATCATTTTATATTTTGGTTAATATAAGAATTCAGCGAAATTCTATCACATTTGTTCAATATACGTCGCTCCAATTTCAGATAGCTTATTGGGCTAAGCGGCATCGCAAAGCGCATGAACTGACGAGTGAAATGCACTATTAAACTTCTTGGGTAGGGCGAACAAAGACCCGATTAGATCATTTTACATTAAGGTTAATATAAGAATTCAGCGAAATTCTATCACATTTGTTCAATTTACATCGCTCCTATTTCAGATAGCGACTTGTGCTAAGCGGCATCTCAAAGCGCAAGAAATGGCGAGTAAAATGCACTATTAAACTTCTAGGGTAGGGCAAACAGAGACCCGATTAGGTCATTTCATATTATGGTTAATTTAAGAATTCAGCGAAATTCTATCACATTTGTTCAATTTACGTCGCTCCTATTTCAGATAGCGTACTGGGCTAAGCGGCATCTCAAAGCGCAACAAATGGCGAGTAAAATGCACTATTAAACTTCTAGGATAAGGCAAACAGAGACCCGATTAGATCATTTTATATTACGGTTAATATAAGAATTCAGCGTAATTCTGTGACATTTGTTCAACTTACGTAGCTCCTATTTCAGATAGCGTGCTGGGCTAGGCGGCAACTTAAAGCGCGTGGAATGGCGAGTAAAATGCACTGTTAAACTTCTATGATAGGGCAATCAGAGACCCGATTAGATCATTTTATATTTTGGTTAATATAAGAATCCAGCGAAATTCTATCACATTTGTTCAATTTACGTCGCTCCTATTTCAGATAGCGTATTGGGCTAAGCGGCATCTCACAGCGAACGAAAGGGCGAGTAAAATGCACTATTAAACTTCTAGGGTAGGGCAATCAGAGACCCGATAAGATCATTTCATATTTTGGTTAACATAAGAATTCAGCGAAATTCTATCACATTTGTTCAATTTACGTCGCTCCTATTTCAGATAGCGTATTGGGCTAAGCGGCATCTCAAAGCGCATGGAATGGCGAGTGAAATGCACTATCAAACTTCTAGGATAAGGCAAACAGAGACCCGATTAGATCATTTTATATTACGGTTAACATAAGAATTCAGCGTAATTCTGTGACATTTGTTCAACTTACGTAGCTCCTATTTCAGATAGCGTACTGGGCTAGGCGGCAACTTAAAGCGCGTGGAATGGCGAGTAAAATGCACTATTAAACTTCTATGATAGGGCAATCAGAGACCCGATTAGATCATTTTATATTTTGGTTAATATAAGAATCCAGCGAAATTCTATCACATTTGTTCAATTTACGTCGCTCCTATTTCAGATAGCGTATTGGGCTAAGCGGCATCTCACAGCGAACGAAAGGGCGAGTAAAATGCACTATTAAACTTCTAGGGTAGGGCAATCAGAGACCCGATAAGATCATTTCATATTTTGGTTAATATAAGAATTCAGCGAAATTCTATCACATTTGTTCAATTTACGTCGCTCCTATTTCAGATAGCGTATTGGGCTAAGCGGCATCTCAAAGCGCATGGAATGGCGAGTGAAATGCACTATTAAACTTCTAGGATAAGGCAAACAGAGACCCGATTAGATCATTTTATATTACGGTTAACATAAGAATTCAGCGTAATTCTGTGACATTTGTTCAACTTACGTAGCTCCTATTTCAGATAGCGTACTGGGCTAGGCGGCAACTTAAAGCGCGTGGAATGGCGAGTAAAATGCACTATTAAACTTCTATGATAGGGCAATCAGAGACCCGATTAGATCATTTTATATTTTGGTTAATATAAGAATCCAGCGAAATTCTATCACATTTGTTCAATTTACGTCGCTCCTATTTCAGATAGCGTATTGGGCTAAGCGGCATCTCACAGCGCACGAAAGGGCGAGTAAAATGCACTATTAAACTTCTAGGGTAGGGCAATCAGAGACCCGATAAGATCTTTTCATATTTTGGTTAATATAAGAATTCAGCGAAATTCTATCACATTTGTTCAATTTACGTCGCTCCTATTTCAGATAGCGACTTGTGCTAAGTGGCATCTCAAAGCGCAAGAAATGGCGAGTAAAATGCACTATTAAACTTCTAGGGTAGGGCAAACAGAGACCCCATTAGATCATTTTATATTATGGTTAATTTAAGAATTCAGCGAAATTCTATCACATTTGTTCAATTTACGTCGCTCCTATTTCAGATAGCGTATTCGGCTAAGCGGCATCTCAAAGCGCATGAAATGGCGAGTAAAATGCACTATTAAACTTCTATGATAGGGCAATCAGAGACCCGATTAGATCATTTTATATTTTGGTTAATATAAGAATACAGCGAAATTCTATCACATTTGTTCAATTTACGTCGCTCCTATTTCAGATAGCGTATTGGGCTAAGCGGCATCTCACAGCGCACGAAAGGGCGAGTAAAATGCACTATTAAACTTCTAGGGTAGGGCAATCAGAGACCCGATAAGATCTTTTCATATTTTGGTTAATATAAGAATTCAGCGAAATTCTATCACATTTGTTCAATTTACGTCGCTCTCATTTCAGATAGCGACTTGTGCTAAGTGGCATCTCAAAGCGCAAAAAATGGCGAGTAAAATGCACTATTAAACTTCTAGGGTAGGGCAATGAGAGACCCGATTAGATCATTTTATATTTTGGTTAATATAAGAATTCAGCGAAATTCTATCACATTTGTTCAATTTACGTCGCTCCTATTTCAGATAGCGTATTGGGCTAAGCGGCATCTCAAAGCGCATGAAATGGCGAGTAAAATGCACTATTAAACTTCTAGGGTAGGGCAATCAGAGACGCGATTAGATCATTTTATATTTTGGTTAATATAAGAATTCAACGAAATTCTATCACATTTGTTCAATTTACGTCGCTCCTATTTCAGATAGCGTATTGGGCTAAGCGGCATCTCAAAGCGCATGAAATGGCGAGTAAAATGCACTCTTAAACTTCTAGGATAAGGCAAACAGAGACCCGATTAGATCATTTTATATTACGGTTAACAAAAGAATGCAGCGTAATTCTGTGACATTTGTTCAACTTACGTAGCTCCTATTTCAGATAGCGTACTGGGCTAGGCGGCAACTTAAAGCGCGTGGAATGGCGAGTAAAATGCACTATTAAACTTCTATGATAGGGCAATCAGAGACGCGATTAGATCATTTTATATTTTGGTTAATATAAGAATCCAGCGAAATTATATCACATTTGTTCAATTTACGTCGCTCCTATTTCAGATAGCGTATTGGGCTAAGCGGCATCTCACAGCGCACGAAAGGGCGAGTAAAATGCACTATTAAACTTCTAGGGTAGGGCAATCAGAGACCCGATAAGATCTTTTCATATTTTGGTTAATATAAGAATTCAGCGAAATTCTATCACATTTGTTCAATTTACGTCGCTCTCATTTCAGATAGCGACTTGTGCTAAGTGGCATCTCAAAGCGCAAAAAATGGCGAGTAAAATGCACTATTAAACTTCTAGGGTAGGGCAATCAGAGACCCGATTAGATCATTTTATATTTTGGTTAATATAAGAATTCAGCGAAATTCTATCACATTTGTTCAATTTACGTCGCTCCTATTCCAGATAGCGTATTGGGCTTAGCGGCATCATAAAGCGCGTGGAATGGCGAGTAAAATGCTCTACTAAACTTCTATGGTAGGACAATCAGAGACCCGATTAGATCATTTTATATTTTGTTTAATATAAGATTTCAGGGAAATTGTATCACGTTTGTTCAATTTACGTCGCTCCTATTTCAGATAGCGTATTCGGCTAAGCGGCATCTCAAAGCGCATGAAGTGGCGAATAAAATTCACTATTAAACGTCTAGGCTAGGGCGAACAGAGACCCGATCAGATCATTTTACATTATGGTTAATAAAAGAATTCAGCGAAATTCTATTACATTTGTTCAACTTACGTCGCTCCTATTTCAGATAGCGTATTGGGCTAAGCGGCATCTCAAAGCGCATGAAATGGCGAGTGAAATGCACCATTAGACTTCTATGGTAAGGCGAACAGAGACCCGATTAGATCATTTTACATTAAGGTTAATATAAGAATTCAGGGAAATTCTATTACATTTGTTCAATTTACGTCGCTCCTATTTCAGATAGCGTATTGGGCTATACGGCATCTCAAAGCGCATGAAATGGCGAGCAAAATGCACTATCAAACATCTAGGGTATTGCAAACAGAGACCCGATTAGATCATTTCATATTATGGTTAATTTAAGAATTCAACGAAATTCTATCACACTTGTTCAATTTACGTCGCTCGTATTTCAGATAGCGTATTGGGCTGAGAGGCATCTCAAAGCGCATGAAATGTCGAGTAAAATGCACTATTAAACTTCTACGGTAGGGCGAACAGAGAACCGATTAGATCATTTTACATTAAGGTTAATATAGGAATTCAGGGAAATCCTATCACGTTTGTTCAATTTACGTCGCTCCTATTTCAGATAGCGTACTGGGCTAGGCGGCATCTTAAAGCGCGTGGAATGGCGAGTGAAATTCACTATTTAACTTCGATGATAGGGCAATCAGGGACCCGATTAGATCATTTTATATTTGGGTTAATATAAGAATTCAGGGAAATTCTATCACATTTGTTCAATTTACGTCGCTCCTATTTCAGATAGCGTATTTGGATAACCGGCATCTCAAAGCGCATGAAATGGCGAGTAAAATGCAATACTAAACTTCTAGGATAAGGCAAACTGAGACCCGATTAGGTCATTTTATATTACGGATAATATAAGAATTAAGCGTAATTCTATCACATTTGTTCAACTTACGTCGCTCCTATTTTAGATAGCGTACTGGGCTAGGCGGCATCTCAAAGCGCGTGGAATGGCGAGTAAAACGCACTACTAAACTTCTATGATAGGGCAATCAGAGACCCGATTAGATCATTTTATATTTTGTTTAATATAAGACTTCAGGGAAATTCTATCACATTTGTTCAATTTACATCGCTCCTATTTCAGATAGCGTATTGGGCTAGACGGTATCTTAAAGCGCCTGGAAGGGCGAGTAAAATGCACTACTAAACTTCTATGATAGGGCAATCAGAGCCCCAATTAGATCATTTTATATTTTGTTCAATATAAGATTTCAGGGAAATTCTATCACATTTGTTCAATTTACGTCGCTCCTATTTCAGATAGCGTATTGGGCTAAGCGACATCTCAAAGCGTATGAAATGGCGAATAAAATGCACTATTAAAGTTCTATGATAGGGCGAACAGAGACCCGATTAGATCATTTTATATTATGGTTAATTTAAGAATTCAGCGAAATTCTATCACATTCGTTCAATTTACGTCGCTTCTATTTCAGATAGCGTATTGGGCAAAGCGGCATCTCAAAGCGCATGAAATGACGAGTAAAATGCACTATTACACTTCAATGATAGGGCAATCAGAGACCCGATTAGATCATTTTATATTTTGGTTAATATAAGGATTCAGCGAAATTCTATCACTTTTGTTCAACTTACGTCGCTCCTATTTCAGATAGCGTACTGGGCTATGCGGCATCTCAATGCGCATGAAATGGCGAGCAAAATCCACTATTAAACTTCTAGGGTATGGCAAACAGAGACCCGATTAGATCATAGTACATTATGGTTAATAAAAGAATTAAGAGTAATTCTATCACATTTGTTCAATTTACGTCACTCCTATTTCAGATAGCCTACTGGCCTAGCCGGCACCTTAAAGCGCGTGGAATAGCGAGTAAAATGCACTATTAGCCTTCTATGGTAGGGCAATCAGAGACCCGATTAGATCATTTTATATTTTGGTTAATATAAGAATTCAGCGAAATCCTATCACGTTTGTTCAATTTACGTCGCTCCTATTCCAGATAGCGTATTGGGCTTAGCGGCATCTTAAAGCGCGTGGAATGGCGAGTAAAATGCTCTACTAAACTTCTATGGTAGGGCAATCAGAGAACCGATTAGGTCATTTTATATTTTGTTTAATATAAGATTTCAGGGAAATTGTATCACATTTGTTCAATTTACGTCGCTCCTATTTCAGATAGCGTATTCGGCTAAGCGGCATCTCAAAGCGCATGAAGTGGCGAATAAAATTCACTATTAAATTTCTAGGCTAGGGCGAACAGAGACCCGATCAGATCATTTTACATTATGGTTAATAAAAGAATTTAGCGAAATTCTATCACATTTGTTCAACTTACGTCGCTCCTATTTCAGATAGCGTATTGGGCTAAGCGGCATCTCAAAGCGCATGAAATTGCGAGTGAAATGCACCATTAGACTTCTATGGTAAGGCGAACAGACACCCGATTAGATCATTTTACATTAAGGTGAATATAAGAATTCACGGAAATTCTATTACATTTGTTCAAGTTACGTCACTCCTATTTCAGATAGCCTACTGGGCTAGCCGGCATCTTAAAGCGCGTGGAATAGCGAGTAAAATTCACTATTAGCCTTCTATGATAGGGCAATCAGAGACCCGATTAGATCATTTTATATTTTGGTTAATATAAGAATTCAGCGAAATCCTATCACGTTTGTTCAATTTACGTCGCTCCAATTCCAGATAGCGTATTGGGCTAAGCGGCATCTCAAAGCGCATGAAATGGCGAATAAAATGAACTATTAAACGTCTAGGCTAGGGCGAACAGAGACCCGATTAGATCATTGTATATTATGGTTAATTTAAGTATTCAACGAAATTCTATCACGTTTGTTCAATTTACGTCGCTCCAATTCCAGATAGCGTATTGGGCTAAGAGGGATCTCAAAGCGCATGAAATGTCGAGTAAAATGCACTATTAAACTTCTAGGGTAGGGCGAACAGAGAACCGATTAGATCATTTTACATTAAGGTTAGTATAAGAATTCAGGGAAATCCTATCACGTTTGTTCAATTTACGTCGCTCCTATTTCAGATAGCGTATTGGGCTAAGCGGCATCTCAAAGCGCATGAAATGGCGAGCAAAATGCACTGTTAAACTTCTAGGGTAGGGCAAACAGAGACCCGATTAGATCATTTCATATTATGGTTTATTTAAGAATTCAGAAAAATTCTATCACATTTGTTATAATTTACGTCGCTCCTATTTCAGATAGCTTATTGGGCTAAGCGGCATCTCAAAGCGCATGAAATGACGAGTGAAATACACTACTAAACTTCTAGGATAGGGCAAACAGAGACCCGATCAGATCATTTTATATTACGGTTAATATAAGAATTCAGCGTAATTCTATCATATTTGTTCAATTTACGTCGCTGATATTTGAGATAGCGTTTTGGGCTAAGCGGCATCTCAAAGCGCAAGAAATGGCGAGTAAAATGCACTATTAAACTTCTAGGGTAGGGCAAACAGAGACCCGATAAGATCATTTTATGTTATGGTTAATTTAAGAATTCAGCGAAACTCTATCACATTTGTTCAATTTATGTCGCTCCTATTTCAGATGGCGTATTGAGCTAAGCGGCATCTCAATGCGCATGAAATGGCGAGTAAAATGCACTATTAAACTGCTAGGCTAGGGCGAACGGAGACCCGATTAGATCATTTTACATTATGGTCAATATATGAATTCAGCGAAATTCTATCACATTTGTTCAATTTACATCGCTCCTATTTCAGATAGCGTATTGGGCTAAGCGACATCTCAAAGCGTATGAAATGGCGAATAAAATGCACTATTAAAGTTCTATGATAGGGCGAACAGAGACCCGATTAGATCATTTTACATTAAGGTTAATATAAGAATTCAGCGAAATTCTATCACATTTGTTCAATTTACGTCGCTCATATTTCAGATAGCGTATTGGGCTAAGCGGCATCTCAGTGCGCATGAAATGGCGAGTGAAGTGCACTGTTAAACTTCTAGGGTAAGGGAAAGAGAGACCCGATTAGAACATTTTATATTACGGTTAATATAAGAATTAAGCGTAATTCTATCACATTTGTTGAATTTACGTCACTCCTATTTCAGATAGCGTATTGGGCTAAGCGGCATCTCAAAGTGCATGAAATGGCCAATACAATGCACTATTAATCTTCTCGGCTAGGGCGAACAGAAACCCGATTAGATCGTTTTATATTATGGTTAATTTAAGAATTCAGGGAAATTCTATCAAATTTGTTCAATTTACGTCGCTCGTATTTCAGATAGCGTACTGGGCTAGTCGGCATCTTAAAGCGCGTGGAATGGCGAGTGAAATTCACTATTTAACTTCGATTATAGGGCAATCAGGGACCCGATTAGATCATTTTATATTTGGGTTAATATAAGAATTCAGGGAAATACTATCACATTTGTTCAATTTACGTCGCTCCTATTTCAGATAGCGTACTGGGCTAGGCGGCATCTCAAAGCGCATGAAATGGCGAGTGAAATGCACTGTCAAACTTCTAGGATAATTCAAACAGAGACCCGGTTAGATCATTTTATATTACGGTTAATATAAGAATTCAGCGTAATTCTATCACATTTGTTCAACTTACGTCGCTCCTATTTCAGATAGCGTACTGGGCTAGGCGACATCTTAAAGCACGTGGAATGGCGAGTAAAATGCTCTACTAAACTTCTATGATAGGGCAATCAGAGCCCCAATTAGATCATTTTATATTTTGTTCAATATAAGATTTCAGGGAAATTCTATCACATTTGTTCAATTTACGTCGCTCCTATTTCAGATAGCGTACTGGGCTAGACGGTATCTTAAAGCGCCTGGAAGGGCGAGTAAAATGCACTACTAAACTTCTATGATAGGGCAATCAGAGCCCCAATTAGATCATTTTATATTTTGTTCAATATAAGATTTCAGGGAAATTGTATCACATTTGTTCAATTTACGTCGCTCCTATTTCAGATAGCGTATTGGGCTAAGCGGCATCTCAAAGCGCATGAAATGGCGAATAAAATGCAGCATTAAACTTCTAGGCTAGGGCGAACGGAGACCCGATTAGATCATTTTACATTATGGTCAATATATGAATTCAGCGAAATTCTATCACATTTGTTCAATTTACATCGCTCCTATTTCAGATAGCGTATTGGGCTAAGCGACATCTCAAAGCGTATGAAATGGCGAATAAAATGCACTATTAAAGTTCTATGATAGGGCGAACAGAGACCCGATTAGATCATTTTATATTATGGTTAATTTAAGAATTCAGCGAAATTCTATCACATTCGTTCAATTTACGTCGCTTCTATTTCAGATAGCGTATTGGGCAAAGCGGCATCTCAAAGCGCATGAAATGACGAGTAAAATGCACTATTACACTTCAATGATAGGGCAATCAGAGACCCGATTAGATCATTTTATATTTAGGTTAATATAAGAATTCAGCGAAATTCTATCACATTTGTTCAATTTACGTCGCTCCCATTTCAGATAGCGTATTGGGCTACGCGGCATCTTAAAGCGCGTGGAATGGCGAGTAAAATGCTCTACTAAACTTCTATGGTTGGGCAATCAGAGACCCGATTAGATCATTTTATATTTTGGTTAATATAAGTATTCAGCGAAATTCTATCACTTTTGTTCAACTTACGTCGCTCCTATTTCAGATAGCGTACTGGGCTATGCGGCATCTCAATGCGCATGAAATGGCGAGCAAAATCCACTATTAAACTTCTAGGGTATGGCAAACAGAGACCCGATTAGATCATATTACATTATGGTTAATAAAAGAATTAAGAGTAATTCTATCACATTTGTTCAATTTACGTCACTCCTATTTCAGATAGCCTACTGGCCTAGCCGGCACCTTAAAGCGCGTGGAATAGCGAGTAAAATGCACTATTAGCCTTCTATGGTAGGGCAATCAGAGACCCGATTAGATCATTTTATATTTTGGTTAATATAAGAATTCAGCGAAATCCTATCACGTTTGTTCAATTTACGTCGCTCCTATTCGAGATAGCGTATTGGGCTTAGCGGCATCTTAAAGCGCGTGGAATGGCGAGTAAAATGCTCTACTAAACTTCTATGGTAGGGCAATCAGAGAACCGATTAGGTCATTTTATATTTTGTTTAATATAAGATTTCAGGGAAATTGTATCACATTTGTTCAATTTACGTCGCTCCTATTTCAGATAGCGTATTCGGGTAAGCGGCATCTCAAAGCGCATGAAGTGGCGCATAAAATTCACTATTAAACTTCTAGGTTAGGGCGAACAGAGACCCGATCAGATCATTTTACATTATGGTTAATAAAAGAATTTAGCGAAATTCTATCACATTTGTTCAACTTACGTCGCTCCTATTTCAGATAGCGTATTGGGCTAAGCGGCATCTCAAAGCGCATGAAATGGCGAGTGAAATGCACTATTAAACTTCTAGGGTAGGACAAACAGCGACCCGATTAGATCATTTTATATTATGGTTAATTTAAGAATTCAGCAAAATTCTATCACATTTGTTCAATTTACGTCGCTCCTATTTCAGATAGCGTACTGGGCTAGGCGGCAACTTAAAGCGCGTGGAATGTCGAGTAAAATTCACTATTAGACTTCTATGATAGGGCAATCAGAGACCCGATTAGATCATTTTACATTAAGGTTAATATAAGAATTCAGCGAAATTCTATCACATTTGTTCAATTTACGTCGCTGATATTTCAGATAGCGTATTGTGCTAAGCGGCATCTCAAAGCGCATGAAATGGCGAATAAAATGCACTATTAAACTTCTAGGGTATGGCAGACAGAGACCCGATTTGATCATTTTATATTATGGTTAATTTAAGAATTCAACGAAATTCTATCACACTTGTTCAATTTACGTCCTTCCTATTTCAGATAGCGTACTGGGCTAGGCGGCATCTTAAAGCGCGTGGAATGGCGAGTAAAATACCCTATGAAACTTCTATGATAGGGCAATAAGAGACCCGATTAGATCATTTTATATTTTGGTTAATATAAGGATTCAGCGAAATTCTATCACATTTGTTCAATTTACATCGCTCCTATTTCAGATAGGTTACAGGGCTAAGCGGCATCTTAAAGCGCATGAAATGACGAGAGAAATGCACTATCAAACTTCTAGGGTAGGGCGAACAGAGACCCGATGAGATCATTTTACATTAAGGTTAATATAAGAATTCAGCGAAATTCTATTACATTTGTTCAATTTACGTCGCTCCTATTTCAGATAGCGTACTGGGCTAGGCGTCATCTTAAAGCGCGTGGAATGGCGAGTAAAATGCACTATTAAACTTCTATGATAGGGCAATCAGAGACCCGATTAGATCATTTTATATTTTGGTTAATATAAGGATTCAGCGAAATTCTATCACATTTGTTCAATTTACGTCGCTCCTATTTCAGATAGCGTATTGGGCTAAGCGGCATCTCAAAGCGCATGAAATGGCGAGTGAAATGCACTGTCAAACTTCTAGGATAATTCAAACAGAGACCCGGTTAGATCATTTTATATTACGGTTAATCTAAGAATTCAGCGTAATTCTATCACATTTGTTCAACTTACGTCGCTCCTATTTCAGATAGCGTACTGGGCTAGGCGACATCTTAAAGCACGTGGAATGGCGAGTAAAATGCTCTACTAAACTTCTATGATAGGGCAATCAGAGCCCCAATTAGATCATTTTATATTTTGTTCAATATAAGATTTCAGGGAAATTCTATCACATTTGTTCAGTTTACGTCGCTCCTATTTCAGATAGCGTACTGGGCTATGCGGCATCTCAATGCGCATGAAATGGCGAGCAAAATCCACTATTAAACTTCTAGGGTATGGCAAACAGAGACCCGATTAGATCATATTACATTATGGTTAATAAAAGAATTAAGAGTAATTCTATCACATTTGTTCAACTTACGTCACTCCTATTTCAGATAGCCTACTGGGCTAGCCGGCACCTTAAAGCGCGTGGAATAGCGAGTAAAATGCACTATTAGCCTTCTATGGTAGGGCAATCAGAGACCCGATTAGATCATTTTATATTTTGGTTAATATAAGAATTCAGCGAAATCCTATCACGTTTGTTCAATTTACGCCGCTCCTATTCCAGATAGCGTATTGGGGTTAGCGGCATCTTAAAGCGCGTGGAATGGCGAGTAAAATGCTCTACTAAACTTCTATGGTAGGGCAATCAGAGACCCGATTAGATCATTTTATATTTTGTTTAATATAAGATTTCAGGGAAATTGTATCACATTTGTTCAATTTACGTCGCTCCTATTTCAGATAGCGTATTCGGCTAAGCGGCATCTCAAAGCGCATGAAGTGGCGAATAAAATTCACTATTAAACTTCTAGGCTAGGGCGAACAGAGACCCGATCAGATCATTTTACATTATGGTTAATAAAAGAATTCAGCGAAATTCTATCACATTTGTTCAACTTACGTCGCTCCTATTTTAGATAGCGTGCTGGGCTAGGCGGCATCTTAAAGCGCGTGGAATGGCGATTAAAATGCACTACTAAACTTCTATGATAGGGCAATCAGAGACCCGATTAGATCATTTTATATTTTGTTTAATATAAGACTTCAGGGAAATTCTATCACATTTGTTCAATTTACATCGCTCCTATTTCAGATAGGTTACAGGGCTAAGCGGCATCTTAAAGCGCATGAAATGACGAGAGAAATGCACTATCAAACTTCTAGGGTAGGGCGAACAGAGACCCGATTAGATCATTTTACATTAAGGTTAATATAAGAATTCAGCGAAATTCTATCACATTTGTTCAATTTACGTCGCTGATATTTCAGACAGCGTATTGTGCTAAGCGGCATCTCGAAGCGCATGAAATGGCGAATAAAATGCACTATTAAACTTCTAGGGTATGGCAGACAGAGGCCCGATTTGATCATTTTATATTATGGTTAATTTAAGAATTCAACGAAATTCTATCACACTTGTTCAATTTACGTCCTTCCTATTTCAGATAGCGTACTGGGCTAGGAGGCATCTCAAAGCGCAAGAAATGGCGAGTAAAATGCACTATTAAACTTCTAGGATAAGGCAAACAGAGACCCGCTTAGATCATTTTATATTACGGTTAATATAAGAAATCAGCGTAATTCTGTCACATTCGTTCAACTTACGTTGCTCCTATTTCAGATAGCGTACTGGGCTAGGCGGCATCTTAAAGCGCGTGGAATGGCGAGTAAAATGCACTATTAAACTTCTATGATAGGGCAATCAGAGACCCGATCAGATCATTTTATATTTTGGTTAATATAAGAATTCAGCGAAATTCTATCACATTTGTTCAATATACGTCGCTCCAATTTCAGATAGCTTATTGGGCTAAGCGGCATCGCAAAGCGCATGAACTGACGAGTGAAATGCACTATTAAACTTCTTGGGTAGGGCGAACAAAGACCCGATTAGATCATTTTACATTAAGGTTAATATAAGAATTCAGCGAAATTCTATCACATTTGTTCAATTTACATCGCTCCTATTTCAGATAGCGACTTGTGCTAAGCGGCATCTCAAAGCGCAAGAAATGGCGAGTAAAATGCACTATTAAACTTGTAGGGTAGGGCAAACAGAGACCCGATTAGGTCATTTCATATTATGGTTAATTTAAGAATTCAGCGAAATTCTATCACATTTGTTCAATTTACGTCGCTCCTATTTCAGATAGCGTACTGGGCTAAGCGGCATCTCAAAGCGCAAGAAATGGCGAGTAAAATGCACTATTAAACTTCTAGGATAAGGCAAACAGAGACCCGATTAGATCATTTTATATTACGGTTAATATAAGAATTCAGCGTAATTCTGTGACATTTGTTCAACTTACGTAGCTCCTATTTCAGATAGCGTGCTGGGCTAGGCGGCAACTTAAAGCGCGTGGAATGGCGAGTAAAATGCACTGTTAAACTTCTATGATAGGGCAATCAGAGACCCGATTAGATCATTTTATATTTTGGTTAATATAAGAATTCAGCGAAATTCTATCACATTTGTTTAATTTACGTCGCTCCTATTTCAGATAGCGTATTGGGCTAAGCGGCATCTCAAAGCGCATGGAATGGCGAGTGAAATGCACTATTAAACTTCTAGGATAAGGCAAACAGAGACCCGATTAGATCATTTTATATTACGGTTAACATAAGAATTCAGCGTAATTCTGTGACATTTGTTCAACTTACGTAGCTCCTATTTCAGATAGCGTACTGGGCTAGGCGGCAACTTAAAGCGCGTGGAATGGCGAGTAAAATGCACTATTAAACTTCTATGATAGGGCAATCAGAGACCCGATTAGATCATTTTATATTTTGGTTAATATAAGAATCCAGCGAAATTCTATCACATTTGTTCAATTTACGTCGCTCCTATTTCAGATAGCGTATTGGGCTAAGCGGCATCTCACAGCGCACGAAAGGGCGAGTAAAATGCACTATTAAACTTCTAGGGTAGGGCAATCAGAGACCCGATAAGATCTTTTCATATTTTGGTTAATATAAGAATTCAGCGAAATTCTATCACATTTGTTCAATTTACGTCGCTCCTATTTCAGATAGCGACTTGTGCTAAGTGGCATCTCAAAGCGCAAGAAATGGCGAGTAAAATGCACTATTAAACTTCTAGGGTAGGGCAAACAGAGACCCCATTAGATCATTTTATATTATGGTTAATTTAAGAATTCAGCGAAATTCTATCACATTTGTTCAATTTACGTCGCTCCTATTTCAGATAGCGTATTCGGCTAAGCGGCATCTCAAAGCGCATGAAATGGCGAGTAAAATGCACTATTAAACTTCTATGATAGGGCAATCAGAGACCCGATTAGATCATTTTATATTTTGGTTAATATAAGAATCCAGCGAAATTCTATCACATTTGTTCAATTTACGTCGCTCCTATTTCAGATAGCGTATTGGGCTAAGCGGCATCTCACAGCGCACGAAAGGGCGAGTAAAATGCACTATTAAACTTCTAGGGTAGGGCAATCAGAGACCCGATAAGATCTTTTCATATTTTGGTTAATATAAGAATTCAGCGAAATTCTATCACATTTGTTCAATTTACGTCGCTCTCATTTCAGATAGCGACTTGTGCTAAGTGGCATCTCAAAGCGCAAAAAATGGCGAGTAAAATGCACTATTAAACTTCTAGGGTAGGGCAATGAGAGACCCGATTAGATCATTTTATATTTTGGTTAATATAAGAATTCAGCGAAATTCTATCACATTTGTTCAATTTACGTCGCTCCTATTTCAGATAGCGTATTGGGCTAAGCGGCATCTCAAAGCGCTTGAAATGGCGAGTAAAATGCACTATTAAACTTCTAGGGTAGGGCAATCAGAGACGCGATTAGATCATTTTATATTTTGGTTAATATAAGAATTCAACGAAATTCTATCACATTTGTTCAATTTACGTCGCTCCTATTTCAGATAGCGTATTGGGCTAAGCGGCATCTCAAAGCGCATGAAATGGCGAGTAAAATGCACTCTTAAACTTCTAGGATAAGGCAAACAGAGACCCGATTAGATCATTTTATATTACGGTTAACAAAAGAATGCAGCGTAATTCTGTGACATTTGTTCAACTTACGTAGCTCCTATTTCAGATAGCGTACTGGGCTAGGCGGCAACTTAAAGCGCGTGGAATGGCGAGTAAAATGCACTATTAAACTTCTATGATAGGGCAATCAGAGACGCGATTAGATCATTTTATATTTTGGTTAATATAAGAATCCAGCGAAATTCTATCACATTTGTTCAATTTACGTCGCTCCTATTTCAGATAGCGTATTGGGCTAAGCGGCATCTCAAAGCGCATGAAATGGCGAGTAAAATGCACTATTAAACTTCTAGGATAAGGCAAACGGAGACCCGATTAGATCATTTTATATTACGGTTAACATAAGAATGCAGCGTAATTCTGTGACATTTGTTCAACTTACGTAGCTCCTATTTCAGATAGCGTACTGGGCTAGGCGGTAACTTAAAGCGCGTGGAATGGCGAGTAAAATGCACTATTAAACTTCTATGATAGGGCAATCAGAGACGCGATTAGATCATTTTATATTTTGGATAATATAAGAATTCAGCGAAATTCTATCACATTTGTTCAATTTACGTCGCTCCTATTTCAGATAGCGTATTGGGCTAAGCGGCATCTCACAGCGAACGAAAGGGCGAGTAAAATGCACTATTAAACTTCTAGGGTAGGGCAATCAGAGACCCGATAAGATCATTTCATATTTTGGTTAACATAAGAATTCAGCGAAATTCTATCACATTTGTTCAATTTACGTCGCTCCTATTTCAGATAGCGTATTGGGCTAAGCGGCATCTCAAAGCGCATGGAATGGCGAGTGAAATGCACTATTAAACTTCTAGGATAAGGCAAACAGAGACCCGATTAGATCATTTTATATTACGGTTAACATAAGAATTCAGCGTAATTCTGTGACATTTGTTCAACTTACGTAGCTCCTATTTCAGATAGCGTACTGGGCTAGGCGGCAACTTAAAGCGCGTGGAATGGCGAGTAAAATGCACTATTAAACTTCTATGATAGGGCAATCAGAGACCCGATTAGATCATTTTATATTTTGGTTAATATAAGAATCCAGCGAAATTCTATCACATTTGTTCAATTTACGTCGCTCCTATTTCAGATAGCGTATTGGGCTAAGCGGCATCTCACAGCGCACGAAAGGGCGAGTAAAATGCACTATTAAACTTCTAGGGTAGGGCAATCAGAGACCCGATAAGATCATTTCATATTTTGGTTAATATAAGAATTCAGCGAAATTCTATCACATTTGTTCAATTTACGTCGCTCCTATTTCAGATAGCGACTTGTGCTAAGTGGCATCTCAAAGCGCAAGAAATGGCGAGTAAAATGCACTATTAAACTTCTAGGGTAGGGCAAACAGAGACCCCATTAGATCATTTTACATTATGGTTAATTTAAGAATTCAGCGAAATTCTATCACATTTGTTCAATTTACGTCGCTCCTATTTCAGATAGCGTATTCGGCTAAGCGGCATCTCAAAGCGCATGAAATGGCGAGTAAAATGCACTATTAAACTTCTATGATAGGGCAATCAGAGACCCGATTAGATCATTTTATATTTTGGTTAATATAAGAATCCAGCGAAATTCTATCACATTTGTTCAATTTACGTCGCTCCTATTTCAGATAGCGTATTGGGCTAAGCGGCATCTCACAGCGCACGAAAGGGCGAGTAAAATGCACTATTAAACTTCTAGGGTAGGGCAATCAGAGACCCGATAAGATCTTTTCATATTTTGGTTAATATAAGAATTCAGCGAAATTCTATCACATTTGTTCAATTTACGTCGCTCTCATTTCAGATAGCGACTTGTGCTAAGTGGCATCTCAAAGCGCAAAAAATGGCGAGTAAAATGCACTATTAAACTTCTAGGGTAGGGCAATGAGAGACCCGATTAGATCATTTTATATTTTGGTTAATATAAGAATTCAGCGAAATTCTATCACATTTGTTCAATTTACGTCGCTCCTATTTCAGATAGCGTATTGGGCTAAACGGCATCTCAAAGCGCAAGAAATGGCGAGTAAAATGCACTATTAAACTTCTAGGGTAGGGCAAACAGAGACCCCATTAGATCATTTTATATTTTGGTTAATATAAGAATCCAGCGAAATTCTATCACATTTTTTCAATTTACGTCGCTCCTATTTCAAATAGTGTACTGGGCTAGGCGGCATCTTAAAGCGCGTGGAAGGGCTAGTAAAATGCACTACTAAACGTCTATGATAGGGCAATCAGAGTCCCGTTTAGATCATTTTATATTTTCTTTAATATAAGATTTCAGGGAAATTCTATCACATTTGTTCAATTTACGTCGCTCCTATTTCAGATAGCTATTGGGCTAAGCGGCATGTCAAAGCGCATGAAATGACGAGAGAAATGCACTATTAAACTTCTTGGGTAGGGCGAACAGAGACCCGATTACATCACTTTATATTATGGTTAATTTAAGAATTCAGCAAAATTCTATCACATTTGTTCATTTTACATCGCTCCTATTTCAGATAGCGTATTGGGCTAAGCGGCATCTCAAAGCGCATGGAATGACGAGTAAAATGCACTAATAAACTTCTAGGATAAGGCAAACGGAGATCCGATTAGACCATTTTATATTACGGTTAATATAAGAATTCAGCGTTATTCTATCACATTTGTTCAACTTACGTCGCTCCTATTTCAAATAGCGCACTCGGATAGGCGGCATCTTAAAGCGCGTGGAAAGGCGAGTAAAATGCACTATTAAACTTCGAGGGTAATGCAAACAGAGACCCGATTAGATCATTTTATGTATTGTTTAATATAAGATTTCTGGGAAATTCTATCACATTTGTTCAATTTACGTCGCTCCTATTTCAGATAGCGTATTGGGCTAAGCGGCATCTCAAAGCGCAAGAAATGGCGAGTAAAATGCACTATTAAGCTTCTAGGGTTGGGCACATATAGACACGATTAGATCATTTTATATTATGGTTAATTTAAGAATTCAGCGAAATCCTATCACATTTGTTCATTTTACGTCGCTCCTATTTCATATAGCGTATTGGGCTAGGCGGCATCTTAAAGCGCGTGGAATGGCGAGTAAAATGCACTATTAAACTTCTATAATAGGGCAATCAGAGACCCGATTAGATCATTTTGTATTTTGGTTAATATAAGGATTCAGCGTAATTCTATCACATTTGTTCAATTTACGTCGCTCCTATTTCAGATAGCGTATTGGGCTAAGCGGCAACTCAAAGCGCATGAAATGGCGAGTAAAATGCACTATTAAACTTCTAGGGTAAGGCAAACAGAGACCCAATTAGATCATTTTATATTACGGTTAATATAAGAATTCAGCGTAATTCTATCACAATTGTTCAACATACGTCGCTCCTATTTCAGATAGTGTACTGGGCTGAGCGGCATCTCCATGCGCATGAAATGGCGAGTAAAATGCACTATTAAACTTCTAGGATAAGGCAAATGGAGACCCGATTAGACCATTTTATATTACGGTTAATATAAGAATTCAGCGTTATTCTATCACATTTGTTCAACTTACGTCGCTACTATTTCAGATAGCGTACTCGGATAGGCGGCATCTTAAAGCGCGTGGAAAGGCGAGTAAAATGCACTCTTAAACATCTATGATAGGGCAATCAGAGACCCGATTACATCATTTTATATTTTGGTTAATATAAGGATTCAGCGTAATTCTATCACATTTGTTCAATTTACGTCGCTCCTATTTCAGATAGCGTATTGGGCTAAGCGGCATCTCAAAGCGCATGAAATGGCGAGTAAAATGCACTATTAAACTTCTAGGGTAAGGCAAACAGAGACCCAATTAGATCATTTTATATTACGGTTAATATAAGAATTCAGCGTAATTCTATCACATTTGTTCAACTTACGTCGCTCCTATTTCAGATAGTGTACTGGGCTAAGCGGCATCTCCATGCGCATGAAATGGCGAGTAAAATGCACTATTAAACTTCTAGGATAAGGCAAATGGAGACCCGATTAGACCATTTTATATTACGGTTAATATAAGAATTCAGCGTTATTCTATCACATTTGTTCAACTTACGTCGCTCCTATTTCAGATAGCGTACTCGGATAGGCGGCATCTTAAAGCGCGTGGAAAGGCGAGTAAAATGGACTATTAAACTTCGAGGGTAATGCAAACAGAGACCCGATTAGATCATTTTATATTACGGTTAATATAAGATTTTAGGGAAATTCTATCACATTTGTTCAATTTACGTCGCTCCTATTTCAGATAGCTATTCGGCTAAGCGGCATCTCAAAGCGCATGAAATGACGAGAGAAATGCACTATTAAACTTCTTGGGTAGGGCGAACAGAGACCCGATTACATCATTTTATATTATGGTTAATATAAGAATTCAGCGATATTCTATCGCATTTGTTCAATTTGCGTCGCTCCTATTTCAGATAGCGTATTGGGCTAAGCGGCATCTCAAAGCGCATGAAATGACGAATAAAATGCACGATTAAGCTTCTACGCTAGGGCGAACAGAGACCCGATTAGATCATTTAACATTATGGTAAATAAAAGAATTCAGCGAAATTCTATCACATTTGTTCAATTTACGTCGCTCCTATTTCAGATAGCGTACTGGGCTAGGCGGCATCTCAAAGCGCATGAAATGACGAGTAAAATGCTCTATTAAACTTCTAGGGTAGGGCAAACAGAGACCCGATTAGGTCATTTCATATTATGGTTAATTTAAGAATTCAGCGAAATTCTCTCACATTTGTTCAATTTACGTCGCTGATATTTCAGATAGCGTATTGGGCTAAGCGGCATCTCAAAGCGCAAGAAATGGCGAGTAAAATGCACTATTAAACTTCTAGGGTAATGCAAACAGAGACCCGATTAGATCATTTTATGTATTGTTTAATATAAGATTTCAGGGAAATTCTATCACATTTGTTCAATTTACGTCGCTCCTATTTCAGATAGCGTTTTGGGCTAAGCGGCATCTCAAAGCGCAAGAAATGGCGAGTAAAATGCACTATTAAGCTTCTAGGGTTGGGCACATATAGACACGATTAGATCATTTTATATTATGGTTAATTTAAGAATTCAGCGAAATCCTATCACATTTGTTCATTTTACGTCGCTCCTATTTCATATAGCGTATTGGGCTAGGCGGCATCTTAAAGCGCGTGGAATGGCGAGTAAAATGCACTATTAAACTTCTATAATAGGGCAATCAGAGAGCCGATTAGATCATTTTATATTTTGGTTAATATAAGGATTCAGCGTAATTCTATCACATTTGTTCAATTTACGTCGCTCCTATTTCAGATAGCGTATTGGGCTAAGCGGCATCTCAAAGCGCATGAAATGGCGAGTAAAATGCACTATTAAACTTCTAGGGTAAGGCAAACAGAGACCCAATTAGATCATTTTATATTACGGTTAATATAAGAATTCAGCGTAATTCTATCACGTTTGTTCAACATACGTCGCTCCTATTTCAGATAGTGTACTGGGCTAAGCGGCATCTCCATGCGCATGAAATGGCGAGTAAAATGCACTATTAAACTTCTAGGATAAGGCAAATGGAGACCCGATTAGACCATTTTATATTACGGTTAATATAAGAATTCAGCGTTATTCTATCACATTTGTTCAACTTACGTCGCTCCTATTTCAGATAGCGTACTCGGATAGGCGGCATCTTAAAGCGCGTGGAAAGGCGAGTAAAATGGACTATTAAACTTCGAGGGTAATGTAAACAGAGACCCGATTAGATCATTTTATATTACGGTTAATATAAGATTTTAGGGAAATTCTATCACATTTGTTCAATTTACGTCGCTCCTATTTCAGATAGCTATTGGGCTAAGCGGCATCTCAAAGCGCATGAAATGACGAGAGAAATGCACTATTAAACTTCTTGGGTAGGGCGAACAGAGACCCGATTACATCATTTTATATTATGGTTAATATAAGAATTCAGCGATATTCTATCGCATTTGTTCAATTTGCGTCGCTCCTATTTCAGATAGCGTATTGGGCTAAGCGGCATCTCAAAGCGCATGAAATGACGAATAAAATGCACTGTTAAGCTTCTACGCTAGGGCGAACAGAGACCCGATTAGATCATTTAACATTATGGTAAATAAAAGAATTCAGCGAAATTCTATCACATTTGTTCAATTTACGTCGCTCCTATTTCAGATAGCGTACTGGGCTAGGCGGCATCTCAAAGCGCATGAAATGACGAGTAAAATGCTCTATTAAACTTCTAGGGTAGGGCAAACAGAGACCCGATTAGGTCATTTCATATTATGGTTAATTTAAGAATTCAGCGAAATTCTCTCACATTTGTTCAATTTACGTCGCTGATATTTCAGATAGCGTATTGGGCTAAGCGGCATCTCAAAGCGCAAGAAATGGCGAGTAAAATGCACTATTAAACTTCTAGGGTAATGCAAACAGAGACCCGATTAGATCATTTTATGTATTGTTTAATATAAGATTTCAGGGAAATTCTATCACATTTGTTCAATTTACGTCGCTCCTATTTCAGATAGCGTTTTGGGCTAAGCGGCATCTCAAAGCGCAAGAAATGGCGAGTAAAATGCACTATTAAGCTTCTAGGGTTGGGCACATATAGACACGATTAGATCATTTTATATTATGGTTAATTTAAGAATTCAGCGAAATCCTATCACATTTGTTCATTTTACGTCGCTCCTATTTCATATAGCGTATTGGGCTAGGCGGCATCTTAAAGCGCGTGGAATGGCGAGTAAAATGCACTATTAAACTTCTATAATAGGGCAATCAGAGAGCCGATTAGATCATTTTATATTTTGGTTAATATAAGGATTCAGCGTAATTCTATCACATTTGTTCAATTTACGTCGCTCCTATTTCAGATAGCGTATTGGGCTAAGCGGCATCTCAAAGCGCATGAAATGGCGAGTAAAATGCACTATTAAACTTCTAGGGTAAGGCAAACAGAGACCCGATTAGATCATTTTATATTACGGTTAATATAAGAATTCAGCGTAATTCTATCACATTTGTTCAACATACGTCGCTCCTATTTCAGATAGTGTACTGGGCTAAGCGGCATCTCCATGCGCATGAAATGGCGAGTAAAATGCACTATTAAACTTCTAGGATAAGGCAAATGGAGACCCGATTAGACCATTTTATATTACGGTTAATATAAGAATTCAGCGTTATTCTATCACATTTGTTCAACTTACGTCGCTCCTATTTCAGATAGCGTACTCGGATAGGCGGCATCTTAAAGCGCGTGGAAAGGCGAGTAAAATGGACTATTAAACTTCGAGGGTAATGCAAACAGAGACCCGATTAGATCATTTTATATTACGGTTAATATAAGATTATAGGGAAATTCTATCACATTTGTTCAATTTACGTCGCTCCTATTTCAGATAGCTATTGGGCTAAGCGGCATCTCAAAGCGCATGAAATGACGAGAGAAATGCACTATTAAACTTCTTGGGTAGGGCGAACAGAGACCCGATTACATCATTTTATATTATGGTTAATATAAGAATTCAGCGATATTCTATCGCATTTGTTCAATTTGCGTCGCTCCTATTTCAGATAGCGTATTGGGCTAAGCGGCATCTCAAAGCGCATGAAATGACGAATAAAATGCACTATTAAGCTTCTACGCTAGGGCGAACAGAGACCCGATTAGATCATTTAACATTATGGTAAATAAAAGAATTCAGCGAAATTCTATCACATTTGTTCAATTTACGTCGCTCCTATTTCAGATAGCGTACTGGGCTAGGCGGCATCTCAAAGCGCATGAAATGACGAGTAAAATGCTCTATTAAACTTCTAGGGTAGGGCAAACAGAGACCCGATTAGGTCATTTCATATTATGGTTAATTTAAGAATTCAGCGAAATTCTCTCACATTTGTTCAATTTACGTCGCTGATATTTCAGATAGCGTATTGGGCTAAGCGGCATCTCAAAGCGCATGAAATGGCGAGTAAAATGCACTATTAAACTTCGAGGGTAATGCAAACAGAGACCCGATTAGATCATTTTATGTATTGTTTAATATAAGATTTCAGGGAAATTCTATCACATTTGTTCAATTTACGTCGCTCCTATTTCAGATAGCGTTTTGGGCTAAGCGGCATCTCAAAGCGCAAGAAATGGCGAGTAAAATGCACTATTAAGCTTCTAGGGTTGGGCACATATAGACACGATTAGATCATTTTATATTATGGTTAATTTAAGAATTCAGCGAAATCCTATCACATTTGTTCATTTTACGTCGCTCCTATTTCATATAGCGTATTGGGCTAGGCGGCATCTTAAAGCGCGTGGAATGGCGAGTAAAATGCACTATTAAACTTCTATAATAGGGCAATCAGAGAGCCGATTAGATCATTTTATATTTTGGTTAATATAAGGATTCAGCGTAATTCTATCACATTTGTTCAATTTACGTCGCTCCTATTTCAGATAGCGTATTGGGCTAAGCGGCATCTCAAAGCGCATGAAATGGCGAGTAAAATGCACTATTAAACTTCTAGGGTAAGGCAAACAGAGACCCAATTAGATCATTTTATATTACGGTTAATATAAGAATTCAGCGTAATTCTATCACATTTGTTCAACATACGTCGCTCCTATTTCAGATAGTGTACTGGGCTAAGCGGCATCTCCATGCGCATGAAATGGCGAGTAAAATGCACTATTAAACTTCTAGGATAAGGCAAATGGAGACCCGATTAGACCATTTTATATTACGGTTAATATAAGAATTCAGCGTTATTCTATCACATTTGTTCTACTTACGTCGCTCCTATTTCAGATAGCGTACTCGGATAGGCGGCATCTTAAAGCGCGTGGAAAGGCGAGTAAAATGGACTATTAAACTTCGAGGGTAATGCAAACAGAGACCCGATTAGATCATTTTATATTACGGTTAATATAAGATTTTAGGGAAATTCTATCACATTTGTTCAATTTACGTCGCTCCTATTTCAGATAGCTATTGGGCTAAGCGGCATCTCAAAGCGCATGAAATGACGAGAGAAATGCACTATTAAACTTCTTGGGTAGGGCGAACAGAGACCCGATTACATCATTTTATATTATGGTTATTATAAGAATTCAGCGATATTCTATCGCATTTGTTCAATTTGCGTCGCTCCTATTTCAGATAGCGTATTGGGCTAAGCGGCATCTCAAAGCGCATGAAATGACGAATAAAATGCACTATTAAGCTTCTACGCTAGGGCGAACAGAGACCCGATTAGATCATTTAACATTATGGTAAATAAAAGAATTCAGCGAAATTCTATCACATTTGTTCAATTTACGTCGCTCCTATTTCAGATAGCGTACTGGGCTAGGCGGCATCTCAAAGCGCATGAAATGACGAGTAAAATGCTCTATTAAACTTCTAGGGTAGGGCAAACAGAGACCCGATTAGGTCATTTCATATTATGGTTAATTTAAGAATTCAGCGAAATTCTATCACATTTGTTCAAGTTACATCGCTCCTATTTCAGATAGCTTGTTGGGCTAAGCGGCATCTCAAAGCGCATGAAATGGCGAGTAAAATGCACTATTAAACTTCTAGGATAAGGCAAACAGAGACCCGATTAGATCATTTTATATTACGGTTAATATAAGAATTCAGCGTAATTCTGTCACATTTGTTCAAGTTACGTAGCTCCTATTTCAGGTAGCGTACTGGGCTAGGCCGCAACTTAAACCGCGTGGAATGGCGAGTAAAATGCACTATTAAACTTCTATGATAGGGCAATCAGAGACCCGATTAGTTCATTTGATATTTTTGTTAATATAAGAATCCAGCGAAATTCTATCACATTTGTTCAATTTACGTCGCTCCTATTTCAGATAGCGTATTGGGCTAAGCGGCATCTCAAAGCACACGAAAGGGCGAGTAAAATGCACTATTAAACTTCTAGGGTGGGGCAATCAGAGACCCGATAAGAACATTTTATATTACGGTTAATATAAGAATTCAGCGTAATTCTATCACATTTGTTCAATTTACGTCGCTCCTATTTCAGATAGCGTATTGGGCTAAGCGGCATCTTAAAGCGCATGAAGTGACGAGTGAAATGCACTATTAAACTTCTAGGGTAGGGCAATCAGAGTCCCGTTTAGATCATTTTATATTTTCTTTAATATAAGATTTCAGGGAAATTCTATCACATTTGTTCAATTTACGTCGCTCCTATTTCAGATAGCTATTGGGCTAAGCGGCATCTCAAAGCGCATGAAATGACGAGAGAAATGTACTATTAAACTTCTAGGGTAGGGCGAACAGAGACCCGATTACATCATTTTATATTATGGTTAATTTAAGAATTCCGCAAAATCCTATCACATTTGTTCAATTTACATCGCTGCTATTTCAGATAGCGTATTGGGCTAAGCGGCATCTCAAAGCGCATGGAATGACGAGTAAAATGCACTAATAAACTTCTAGGATAAGGCAAACGGAGATCCGATTAGACCATTTTATATTACGGTTAATATAAGAATTCAGCGTTATTCTATCACATTTGTTCAACTGACGTCGCTCCTATTTCAGATAGCGTACTCTGATAGGCGGCATCCTAAAGCGCGTGGAATGGCGAGTAAAATGCACTATTAAACTTCTAGGGTAATGCAAACAGAGACCCGATTAGATCATTTTATATTACGGTTAATATAAGATTTCAGGGAAAATCTATCACATTTGTTCAATTTACGTCGCTCCTATTTCGGATAGCGTATTGGGCTAAGCTGCATCTCAAAGCGCAAGAAATGGCTCGTAAAATGCACTATTAAACTTCTAGGGTAGGGCAATCAGAGACCAGATTAGATCATTTTATATTATGGTTAATTTAAGAATTCAGCAAAATTCTATCACATTTGTTCAATTTACGTCGTTCCTATTTCAGATAGCATACTGGGCTAGGCGGCATCTTAAAGCGCGTGGAATGGCGAGTAAACTGCACTATTAATCTTCTATGATAGGGCAATCAGAGACCCGATTAGATCATTTTATATTTTGGTTAATATAAGAATACAGCGTAATTCTATCGCATTTGTTCAATTTACGTCGCTCCTATATCAGATAGCATATTGGGCTAAGCGGCATCTCAAAGGGCATGAAATGGCGAGTAATATGCACTATTAAACTTCTAGGGTAAGGCAAACAGAGACCCGATTAGATCATTTTATATTACGGTTAATATAAGAATTCAGCGAAATTCTATCACATTTGTTCAATTTACGTTGCTCCTATTTCAGATAGCGTACTGGGCTAGGCGGCAACTTAAAGCGCGTGGAATGGCGAGTAAAATGCACTATTAAACTTCTATGATAGGGCAATCAGAGACCCGATTAGATCATTTCATATTTTGGTTAATATAAGAATTCAGCGAAATTCTATCACATTTGTTCAATTTACGTCGCTCCTATTTCAGATAGCTTATTGGGTTAAGCGGCATCTCAAAGCGCATGAAATGACGAGTGAAATGCACTATTAAACTTCTAGGGTAGGGCGAACAAAGACCCGATTAGATCATTTTACATTAAGGTTAATATAAGAATTCAGCGAAATTCTATCACATTTGTTCAATTTACATCGCTCCTATTTCAGATAGCGACTTGTGCTAAGCGTCATCTCAAAGCGCAAGAAATGGCGAGTAGAATGCACTATTAAACTTCTAGGATAAGGCAAACAGAAACCCGATTAGATCATTTCATATTACGGTTAATATAAGAATTCAGCGTAATTCTGTGACATTTGTTCAACTTACGTAGCTCCTATTTCGGATATCGTGCTGGGCTAGGCGGCAACTTAAAGCGCGCGGAATGGCGAGTAAAATGCACTATTAAACTTCTAGGATAAGGCAAACAGAGAGCCGATTAGATCATTTTATATTTTGGTTAATATAAGAATTCAGCGAAACTCTATCACATTTGTTCAATTTACGTCGCTCCTATTTCAGATAGCGTACTGCGCCAGGCGGAATCTTAAAGCGCGTGGATTGGCGAGTAAAATGCACTATTAAACTTCTAGGGTAAGGCAATCAGAGACCCGATTAGATGATTTTATATTATAGTTAATTTAAGAATTCAGCAAAATTCTATTACATTTGTTCAATTTACGTCGTTCCTATTTCAGATAGCATACTGGGCTAGGCGGCATCTTAAAGCGCGTGGAATGGCGAGTAACATGCACTACTAATCTTCTATGATAGGGCAATCAGAGACCCGATTAGATCATTTTATATTTTGGTTAATATAAGAATTCAGCGTAATTCTATCGCATTTGTTCAATTTACGTCGCTCCTATATCAGATAGCATATTGGGCTAAGCGGCATCTCAAAGCGCATGAAATGGCGAGTAATATGCACTATTAAACTTCTAGGGTAAGGCAAACAGAGACCCGATTAGATCATTTTATATTACGGTTAATATAAGAATTCAGCGAAATTCTATCACATTTGTTCAATTTACGTCGCTCCTATTTCAGATAGCGACTTGTGCTAAGCGTCATCTCAAAGCGCAAGAAATGGCGAGTAAAATGCACTATTAAACTTCTAGGATAAGGCAAACAGAAACCCGATTAGATCATTTTATATTACGGTTAATATAAGAATTCAGCGTAATTCTGTGACATTTGTTCAACTTACGTAGCTCCTATTTCGGATAGCGTGCTGGGCTAGGCGGCAACTTAAAGCGCGTGGAATGGCGAGTAAAATGCACTATTAAACTTCTATGATAGGGCAATCAGAGACCCGATTAGACCATTTTATATTTTGGTTAATATAAGAATTCAGCGAAATTCTATCACATTTGTTCAATATACGTCGCTCCAATTTCAGATAGCTTATTGGGCTAAGCGGCATCGCAAAGCGCATGAACTGACGAGTGAAATGCACTATTAAACTTCTTGGGTAGGGCGAACAAAGACCCGATTAGATCATTTTACATTAAGGTTAATATAAGAATTCAGCGAAAATTCTATCACATTTGTTCAATTTACGTCGCTCCTATTTCAGATAGCGACTTGTGCTAAGCGTCATCTCAAAGCCCAAGAAATGGCGAGTAAAATGCACTATTAAACTTCTAGGATAAGGCAAACAGAAACCCGATTAGATCATTTTATATTACGGTTAATATAAGAATTCAGCGTAATTCTGTGACATTTGTTCAACTTACGTAGCTCCTATTTCGGATAGCGTGCTGGGCTAGGCGGCAACTTAAAGCGCGTGGAATGGCGAGTAAAATGCACTATTAAACTTCTAGGGTAAGGCAATCAGTGACCCGATAAGATCTTTTCATATTTTGGTTAATATAAGAATTCAGCGAAATTCTATCACATTTGTTCAATTTACGTCGCTCCTATTTCAGATAGCGACTTGTGCTAAGTGGCATCTCAAAGCGCAAGAAATGGCGAGTAAAATGCACTATTAAACTTCTAGGGTAGGGCAAACAGAGACCCGATTAGATCATTTTATATTATGGTTAATTTAAGAATTCAGCGAAATTCTATCACATTTGTTCAATTTACGTCGCTCCTATTTCAGATAGCGTATTCGGCTAAGCGGCATCTCAAAGCGCATGAAATGGCGAGTAAAATGCACTATTAAACTTCTATGATAGGGCAATCAGAGACCCGATTAGATCATTTTATATTTTGGTTAATATAAGAATTCAGCGAAATTCTATCACATTTGTTCAATTTACGTCGCTCCTATTTCAGATAGCGTATTGGGCTAAGCGGCATCTCACAGCGCACGAAAGGGCGAGTAAAATGCACTATTAAACTTCTAGGGTAGGGCAATCAGAGACCCGATAAGATCTTTTCATATTTTGGTTAATATAAGAATTCAGCGAAATTCTATCACATTTGTTCAATTTACGTCGCTCTTATTTCAGATAGCGACTTGTGCTAAGTGGCATCTCAAAGCGCAAGAAATGGCGAGGAAAATGCACTATTAAACTTCTAGGGTAGGGCAAACAGAGACCCCATTAGATCATTTTATATTATGGTTAATTTAAGAATTCAGCGAAATTCTATCACATTTGTTCAATTTACGTCGCTCCTATTTCAGATAGCGTATTCGGCTAAGCGGCATCTCAAAGCGCATGAAATGGCGAGTAAAATGCACTATTAAACTTCTAGGGTAGGGCAATGAGAGACCCGATTAGATCATTTTATATTTTGGTTAATATAAGAATTCAGCGAAATTCTATCACATTTGTTCAATTTACGTCGCTCCTATTTCAGATAGCGTATTGGGCTAAGCGGCATCTCAAAGCGCATGAAATGGCGAGTAAAATGCACTATTAAACTTCTAGGGTAGGGCAATCAGAGACGCGATTAGATCATTTTATATTTTGGTTAATATAAGAATTCAACGAAATTCTATCACATTTGTTCAATTTACGTCGCTCCTATTTCAGATAGCGTATTGGGCTAAGCGGCATCTCAAAGCGCATGAAATGGCGAGTAAAATGCACTCTTAAACTTCTAGGATAAGGCAAACAGAGACCCGATTAGATCATTTTATATTACGGTTAATATAAGAAATCAGCGTAATTCTGTCACATTCGTTCAACTTACGTTGCTCCTATTTCAGATAGCGTACTGGGCTAGGCGGCATCTTAAAGCGCGTGGAATGGCGAGTAAAATGCACTATTAAACTTCTATGATAGGGCAATCAGAGACCCGATCAGATCATTTTATATTTTGGTTAATATAAGAATTCAGCGAAATTCTATCACATTTGTTCAATTTACATCGCTCCTATTTCAGATAGCGACTTGTGCTAAGCGGCATCTCAAAGCGCAAGAAATGGCGACTAAATTCCACTATTAAACTTCTAGGGTAGGGCAAACAGAGACCCGATTAGGTCATTTCATATTATGGTTAATTTAAGAATTCAGCGAAATTCTATCACATTTGTTCAATTTACGTCGCTCCTATTTCAGATAGCGTACTGGGCTAAGCGGCATCTCAATGCGCAAGAAATGGCGAGTAAAATGCACTATTAAACTTCTAGGATAAGGCAAACAGAGACCCGATTAGATCATTTTATATTACGGTTAATATAAGAATTCAGCGTAATTCTGTGACATTTGTTCAACTTACGTAGCTCCTATTTCAGATAGCGTGCTGGGCTAGGCGGCAACTTAAAGCGCGTGGAATGGCGAGTAAAATGCACTGTTAAACTTCTATGATAGGGCAATCAGAGACCCGATTAGATCATTTTATATTTTGGTTAATATAAGAATCCAGCGAAATTCTATCACATTTGTTCAATTTACGTCGCTCCTATTTCAGATAGCGTATTGGGCTAAGCGGCATCTCACAGCGCACGAAAGGGCGAGTAAAATGTACTATTAAACTTCTAGGGTAGGGCAATCAGAGACCCGATAAGATCTTTTCATATTTTGGTTAATATAAGAATTCAGCGAAATTCTATCACATTTGTTCAATTTACGTCGCTCTCATTTCAGATAGCGACTTGTGCTAAGTGGCATCTCAAAGCGCAAAAAATGGCGAGTAAAATGCACTATTAAACTTCTAGGGTAGGGCAATGAGAGACCCGATTAGATCATTTTATATTTTGGTTAATATAAGAATTCAGCGAAATTCTATCACATTTGTTCAATTTACGTCGCTCCTATTTCAGATGGCGTATTGGGCTAAGCGGCATCTCAAAGCGCATGAAATGGCGAGTAAAATGCACTATTAAACTTCTAGGATAAGGCAAACAGAAACCCGATTAGATCATTTCATATTACGGTTAATATAAGAATTCAGCGTAATTCTGTGACATTTGTTCAACTTACGTAGCTCCTATTTCGGATAGCGTGCTGGGCTAGGCGGCAACTTAAAGCGCGTGGAATGGCGAGTAAAATGCACTATTAAACTTCTAGGGTACGGCAATCAGTGACCCGATAAGATCTTTTCATATTTTGGTTAATATAAGAATTCAGCGAAATTCTATCACATTTGTTCAATTTACGTCGCTCCTATTTCAGATAGCGACTTGTGCTAAGTGGCATCTCAAAGCGCAAGAAATGGCGAGTAAAATGCACTATTAAACTTCTAGGGTAGGGCAAACAGAGACCCCATTAGATCATTTTATATTATGGTTAATTTAAGAATTCAGCGAAATTCTATCACATTTGTTCAATTTACGTCGCTCCTATTTCAGATAGCGTATTCGGCTAAGCGGCATCTCAAAGCGCATGAAATGGCGAGTAAAATGCACTATTAAACTTCTATGATAGGGCAATCAGAGACCCGATTAGATCATTTTATATTTTGGTTAATATAAGAATTCAGCGAAATTCTATCACATTTGTTCAATTTACGTCGCTCCTATTTCAGATAGCGTATTGGGCTAAGCGGCATCTCACAGCGCACGAAAGGGCGAGTAAAATGCACTATTAAACTTCTAGGGTAGGGCAATCAGAGACCCGATAAGATCTTTTCATATTTTGGTTAATATAAGAATTCAGCGAAATTCTATCACATTTGTTCAATTTACGTCGCTCTTATTTCAGATAGCGACTTGTGCTAAGTGGCATCTCAAAGCGCAAGAAATGGCGAGGAAAATGCACTATTAAACTTCTAGGGTAGGGCAAACAGAGACCCCATTAGATCATTTTATATTATGGTTAATTTAAGAATTCAGCGAAATTCTATCACATTTGTTCAATTTACGTCGCTCCTATTTCAGATAGCGTATTCGGCTAAGCGGCATCTCAAAGCGCATGAAATGGCGAGTAAAATGCACTATTAAACTTCTAGGGTAGGGCAATGAGAGACCCGATTAGATCATTTTATATTTTGGTTAATATAAGAATTCAGCGAAATTCTATCACATTTGTTCAATTTACGTCGCTCCTATTTCAGATAGCGTATTGGGCTAAGCGGCATCTCAAAGCGCATGAAATGGCGAGTAAAATGCACTATTAAACTTCTAGGGTAGGGCAATCAGAGACGCGATTAGATCATTTTATATTTTGGTTAATATAAGAATTCAACGAAATTCTATCACATTTGTTCAATTTACGTCGCTCCTATTTCAGATAGCGTATTGGGCTAAGCGGCATCTCAAAGCGCATGAAATGGCGAGTAAAATGCACTCTTAAACTTCTAGGATAAGGCAAACAGAGACCCGATTAGATCATTTTATATTACGGTTAATATAAGAAATCAGCGTAATTCTGTCACATTCGTTCAACTTACGTTGCTCCTATTTCAGATAGCGTACTGGGCTAGGCGGCATCTTAAAGCGCGTGGAATGGCGAGTAAAATGCACTATTAAACTTCTATGATAGGGCAATCAGAGACCCGATCAGATCATTTTATATTTTGGTTAATATAAGAATTCAGCGAAATTCTATCACATTTGTTCAATTTACATCGCTCCTATTTCAGATAGCGACTTGTGCTAAGCGGCATCTCAAAGCGCAAGAAATGGCGACTAAATTCCACTATTAAACTTCTAGGGTAGGGCAAACAGAGACCCGATTAGGTCATTTCATATTATGGTTAATTTAAGAATTCAGCGAAATTCTATCACATTTGTTCAATTTACGTCGCTCCTATTTCAGATAGCGTACTGGGCTAAGCGGCATCTCAATGCGCAAGAAATGGCGAGTAAAATGCACTATTAAACTTCTAGGATAAGGCAAACAGAGACCCGATTAGATCATTTTATATTACGGTTAATATAAGAATTCAGCGTAATTCTGTGACATTTGTTCAACTTACGTAGCTCCTATTTCAGATAGCGTGCTGGGCTAGGCGGCAACTTAAAGCGCGTGGAATGGCGAGTAAAATGCACTGTTAAACTTCTATGATAGGGCAATCAGAGACCCGATTAGATCATTTTATATTTTGGTTAATATAAGAATCCAGCGAAATTCTATCACATTTGTTCAATTTACGTCGCTCCTATTTCAGATAGCGTATTGGGCTAAGCGGCATCTCACAGCGCACGAAAGGGCGAGTAAAATGCACTATTAAACTTCTAGGGTAGGGCAATCAGAGACCCGATAAGATCTTTTCATATTTTGGTTAATATAAGAATTCAGCGAAATTCTATCACATTTGTTCAATTTACGTCGCTCTCATTTCAGATAGCGACTTGTGCTAAGTGGCATCTCAAAGCGCAAAAAATGGCGAGTAAAATGCACTATTAAACTTCTAGGGTAGGGCAATGAGAGACCCGATTAGATCATTTTATATTTTGGTTAATATAAGAATTCAGCGAAATTCTATCACATTTGTTCAATTTACGTCGCTCCTATTTCAGATGGCGTATTGGGCTAAGCGGCATCTCAAAGCGCATGAAATGGCGAGTAAAATGCACTATTAAACTTCTAGGGTAGGGCAATCAGAGACGCGATTAGATCATTTTATATTTTGGTTAATATAAGAATTCAGCGAAATTCTATCACATTTGTTCAATTTACGTCGCTCCTATTTCAGATAGCGTATTGGGCTAAGCGGCATCTCAAAGCGCATGAAATGGCGAGTAAAATGCACTCTTAAACTTCTAGGATAAGGCAAACAGAGACCCGATTAGATCATTTTATATTACGGTTAACAAAAGAATGCAGCGTAATTCTGTGACATTTGTTCAACTTACGTAGCTCCTATTTCAGATAGCGTACTGGGCTGGGCGGCAACTTAAAGCGCGTGGAATGGCGAGTAAAATGCACTATTAAACTTCTATGATAGGGCAATCAGAGACCCGATTAGATCATTTTATATTTTGGTTAATATAAGAATCCAGCGAAATTCTATCACATTTGTTCAATTTACGTCGCTCCTATTTCAGATAGCGTATTGGGCTAAGCGGCATCTCAAAGCGCATGAAATGGCGAGTAAAATGCACTATTAAACTTCTAGGGTAGGGCAATCAGAGACCCGATTAGATCATTTTATATTTTGGTTAATATAAGAATTCAGCGAAATTCTATCACATTTGTTCAATTTACGTCGCTCCTATTTCAGATAGCGTATTGGGCTAAGCGGCATCTCAAAGCGCATGAAATGTCGAGTAAAATGCACTCTTAAACTTCTAGGATAAGGCAAACAGAGACCCGATTAGATCATTTTATATTACGGTTAACATAAGAATGCAGCGTAATTCTGTGACATTTGTTCAACTTTCGTAGCTCCTATTTCAGATAGCGTACTGGGCTAGGCGGCAACTTAAAGCGCGTGGAATGGCGAGTAAAATGCACTATTAAACTTCTATGATAGGGCAATCAGAGACGCGATTAGATCATTTTATATTTTGGTTAATATAAGAATCCAGCGAAATTCTATCACATTTGTTCAATTTACGTCGCTCCTATTTCAGATAGCGTATTGGGCTAAGCGGTATCTCACAGCGCACGAAAGGGTGAGTAAAATGCACTATTAAACTTCTAGGGTAGGGCAATCAGAGACCCGATAAGATCATTTCATATTTTGGTTAATATAAGAATTCAGCGAAATTCTATCACATTTGTTCAATTTACGTCGCTCCTATTTCAGATAGCGTATTGGGCTAAGCTGCATCTCAAAGCGCAAGAAATGGCTCGTAAAATGCACTATTAAACTTCTAGGGTAGGGCAAACAGAGACCGGATTAGATCATTTTATATTTTGGTTAATATAAGAATTCAGCGAAATTCTATCACATTTGTTCAATTTACATCGCTCCTATTTCAGATAGCGACTTGTGCTAAGTGGCATCTCAAAGCGCAAGAAATGGCGAGTGAAATGCACTATTAAACTTCTAGGGTAGGGCAAACAGAGACCCCATTAGATCATTTTATATTATTGTTAATATAAGAATTCAGCGAAGTTCTATCACATTTGTTTAATTTACGTCGCTCCTATTTCAGATAGCGTATTGGGCTAAGCGGCATCTCACAGCGCACGAAAGGGTGAGTAAAATGCACTATTAAACTTCTAGGGTAGGGCAATCAGAGACCCGATAAGATCATTTCATATTTTGGTTAATATAAGAATTCAGCGAAATTCTATCACATTTGTTCAATTTACGTCGCTCCTATTTCAGATAGCGTACTGGGCTAAGCGGCATCTCAATGCGCAAGAAATGGCGAGTAAAATGCACTATTAAACTTCTAGGATAAGGCAAACAGAGACCCGATTAGATCATTTTATATTACGGTTAATATAAGAATTCAGCGTAATTCTGTGACATTTGTTCAACTTACGTAGCTCCTATTTCAGATAGCGTGCTGGGCTAGGCGGCAACTTAAAGCGCGTGGAATGGCGAGTAAAATGCACTGTTAAACTTCTATGATAGGGCAATCAGAGACCCGATTAGATCATTTTATATTTTGGTTAATATAAGAATCCAGCGAAATTCTATCACATTTGTTCAATTTACGTCGCTCCTATTTCAGATAGCGTATTGGGCTAAGCGGCATCTCACAGCGCACGAAAGGGCGAGTAAAATGCACTATTAAACTTCTAGGGTAGGGCAATCAGAGACCCGATAAGATCTTTTCATATTTTGGTTAATATAAGAATTCAGCGAAATTCTATCACATTTGTTCAATTTACGTCGCTCTCATTTCAGATAGCGACTTGTGCTAAGTGGCATCTCAAAGCGCAAAAAATGGCGAGTAAAATGCACTATTAAACTTCTAGGGTAGGGCAATGAGAGACCCGATTAGATCATTTTATATTTTGGTTAATATAAGAATTCAGCGAAATTCTATCACATTTGTTCAATTTACGTCGCTCCTATTTCAGATGGCGTATTGGGCTAAGCGGCATCTCAAAGCGCATGAAATGGCGAGTAAAATGCACTATTAAACTTCTAGGATAAGGCAAACAGAAACCCGATTAGATCATTTCATATTACGGTTAATATAAGAATTCAGCGTAATTCTGTGACATTTGTTCAACTTACGTAGCTCCTATTTCGGATAGCGTGCTGGGCTAGGCGGCAACTTAAAGCGCGTGGAATGGCGAGTAAAATGCACTATTAAACTTCTATGATAGGGCAATCAGAGACCCGATTAGACCATTTTATATTTTGGTTAATATAAGAATTCAGCGAAATTCTATCACATTTGTTCAATATACGTCGCTCCAATTTCAGATAGCTTATTGGGCTAAGCGGCATCGCAAAGCGCATGAACTGACGAGTGAAATGCACTATTAAACTTCTTGGGTAGGGCGAACAAAGACCCGATTAGATCATTTTACATTAAGGTTAATATAAGAATTCAGCGAAATTCTATCACATTTGTTCAATTTACGTCGCTCCTATTTCAGATAGCGACTTGTGCTAAGCGTCATCTCAAAGCCCAAGAAATGGCGAGTAAAATGCACTATTAAACTTCTAGGATAAGGCAAACAGAAACCCGATTAGATCATTTTATATTACGGTTAATATAAGAATTCAGCGTAATTCTGTGACATTTGTTCAACTTACGTAGCTCCTATTTCGGATAGCGTGCTGGGCTAGGCGGCAACTTAAAGCGCGTGGAATGGCGAGTAAAATGCACTATTAAACTTCTAGGGTACGGCAATCAGTGACCCGATAAGATCTTTTCATATTTTGGTTAATATAAGAATTCAGCGAAATTCTATCACATTTGTTCAATTTACGTCGCTCCTATTTCAGATAGCGACTTGTGCTAAGTGGCATCTCAAAGCGCAAGAAATGGCGAGTAAAATGCACTATTAAACTTCTAGGGTAGGGCAAACAGAGACCCCATTAGATCATTTTATATTATGGTTAATTTAAGAATTCAGCGAAATTCTATCACATTTGTTCAATTTACGTCGCTCCTATTTCAGATAGCGTATTCGGCTAAGCGGCATCTCAAAGCGCATGAAATGGCGAGTAAAATGCACTATTAAACTTCTATGATAGGGCAATCAGAGACCCGATTAGATCATTTTATATTTTGGTTAATATAAGAATCCAGCGAAATTCTATCACATTTGTTCAATTTACGTCGCTCCTATTTCAGATAGCGTATTGGGCTAAGCGGCATCTCACAGCGCACGAAAGGGCGAGTAAAATGCACTATTAAACTTCTAGGGTAGGGCAATCAGAGACCCGATAAGATCTTTTCATATTTTGGTTAATATAAGAATTCAGCGAAATTCTATCACATTTGTTCAATTTACGTCGCTCTTATTTCAGATAGCGACTTGTGCTAAGTGGCATCTCAAAGCGCAAGAAATGGCGAGGAAAATGCACTATTAAACTTCTAGGGTAGGGCAAACAGAGACCCCATTAGATCATTTTATATTATGGTTAATTTAAGAATTCAGCGAAATTCTATCACATTTGTTCAATTTACGTCGCTCCTATTTCAGATAGCGTATTCGGCTAAGCGGCATCTCAAAGCGCATGAAATGGCGAGTAAAATGCACTATTAAACTTCTAGGGTAGGGCAATCAGAGACCCGATTAGATCATTTTATATTTTGGTTAATATAAGAATTCAGCGAAATTCTATCACATTTGTTCAATTTACGTCGCTCCTATTTCAGATAGCGTATTGGGCTAAGCGGCATCTCAAAGCGCATGAAATGACGAGTAAAATGCACTATTAAACTTCTAGGGTAGGGCAATCAGAGACGCGATTAGATCATTTTATATTTTGGTTAATATAAGAATTCAACGAAATTCTATCACATTTGTTCAATTTACGTCGCTCCTATTTCAGATAGCGTATTGGGCTAAGCGGCATCTCAAAGCGCATGAAATGGCGAGTAAAATGCACTCTTAAACTTCTAGGATAAGGCAAACAGAGACCCGATTAGATCATTTTATATTACGGTTAATATAAGAAATCAGCGTAATTCTGTCACATTCGTTCAACTTACGTTGCTCCTATTTCAGATAGCGTACTGGGCTAGGCGGCATCTTAAAGCGCGTGGAATGGCGAGTAAAATGCACTATTAAACTTCTATGATAGGGCAATCAGAGACCCGATCAGATCATTTTATATTTTGGTTAATATAAGAATTCAGCGAAATTCTATCACATTTGTTCAATTTACATCGCTCCTATTTCAGATAGCGACTTGTGCTAAGCGGCATCTCAAAGCGCAAGAAATGGCGACTAAATTCCACTATTAAACTTCTAGGGTAGGGCAAACATAGACCCGATTAGGTCATTTCATATTATGGTTAATTTAAGAATTCAGCGAAATTCTATCACATTTGTTCAATTTACGTTGCTCCTATTTCAGATAGCGTACTGGGCTAAGCGGCATCTCAATGCGCAAGAAATGGCGAGTAAAATGCACTATTAAACTTCTAGGATAAGGCAAACAGAGACCCGATTAGATCATTTTATATTACGGTTAATATAAGAATTCAGCGTAATTCTGTGACATTTGTTCAACTTACGTAGCTCCTATTTCAGATAGCGTGCTGGGCTAGGCGGCAACTTAAAGCGCGTGGAATGGCGAGTAAAATGCACTGTTAAACTTCTATGATAGGGCAATCAGAGACCCGATTAGATCATTTTATATTTTGGTTAATATAAGAATCCAGCGAAATTCTATCACATTTGTTCAATTTACGTCGCTCCTATTTCAGATAGCGTATTGGGCTAAGCGGCATCTCACAGCGCACGAAAGGGCGAGTAAAATGCACTATTAAACTTCTAGGGTAGGGCAATCAGAGACCCGATAAGATCTTTTCATATTTTGGTTAATATAAGAATTCAGCGAAATTCTATCACATTTGTTCAATTTACGTCGCTCTCATTTCAGATAGCGACTTGTGCTAAGTGGCATCTCAAAGCGCAAAAAATGGCGAGTAAAATGCACTATTAAACTTCTAGGGTAGGGCAATGAGAGACCCGATTAGATCATTTTATATTTTGGTTAATATAAGAATTCAGCGAAATTCTATCACATTTGTTCAATTTACGTCGCTCCTATTTCAGATGGCGTATTGGGCTAAGCGGCATCTCAAAGCGCATGAAATGGCGAGTAAAATGCACTATTAAACTTCTAGGGTAGGGCAATCAGAGACGCGATTAGATCATTTTATATTTTGGTTAATATAAGAATTCAACGAAATTCTATCACATTTGTTCAACTTACGTCGCTCCTATTTCAGATAGCGTATTGGGCTAAGCGGCATCTCAAAGCGCATGAAATGGCGAGTAAAATGCACTCTTAAACTTCTAGGATAAGGCAAACAGAGACCCGATTAGATCATTTTATATTACGGTTAACAAAAGAATGCAGCGTAATTCTGTGACATTTGTTCAACTTACGTAGCTCCTATTTCAGATAGCGTACTGGGCTGGGCGGCAACTTAAAGCGCGTGGAATGGCGAGTAAAATGCACTATTAAACTTCTATGATAGGGCAATCAGAGACGCGATTAGATCATTTTATATTTTGGTTAATATAAGAATCCAGCGAAATTCTATCACATTTGTTCAATTTACGTCGCTCCTATTTCAGATAGCGTATTGGGCTAAGCGGCATCTCAAAGCGCATGAAATGGCGAGTAAAATGCACTATTAAACTTCTAGGGTAGGGCAATCAGAGACCCGATTAGATCATTTTATATTTTGGTTAATATAAGAATTCAGCGAAATTCTATCACATTTGTTCAATTTACGTCGCTCCTATTTCAGATAGCGTATTGGGCTAAGCGGCATCTCAAAGCGCATGAAATGTCGAGTAAAATGCACTCTTAAACTTCTAGGATAAGGCAAACAGAGACCCGATTAGATCATTTTATATTACGGTTAACATAAGAATGCAGCGTAATTCTGTGACATTTGTTCAACTTTCGTAGCTCCTATTTCAGATAGCGTACTGGGCTAGGCGGCAACTTAAAGCGCGTGGAATGGCGAGTAAAATGCACTGTTAAACTTCTATGATAGGGCAATCAGAGACCCGATTAGATCATTTTATATTTTGGTTAATATAAGAATCCAGCGAAATTCTATCACATTTGTTCAATTTACGTCGCTCCTATTTCAGATAGCGTATTGGGCTAAGCGGCATCTCACAGCGCACGACAGGGCGAGTAAAATGCACTATTAAACTTCTAGGGTAGGGCAATCAGAGACCCGATAAGATCTTTTCATATTTTGGTTAATATAAGAATTCAGCGAAATTCTATCACATTTGTTCAATTTACGTCGCTCTCATTTCAGATAGCGACTTGTGCTAAGTGGCATCTCAAAGCGCAAAAAATGGCGAGTAAAATGCACTATTAAACTTCTAGGGTAGGGCAATGAGAGACCCGATTAGATCATTTTATATTTTGGTTAATATAAGAATTCAGCGAAATTCTATCACATTTGTTCAATTTACGTCGCTCCTATTTCAGATGGCGTATTGGGCTAAGCGGCATCTCAAAGCGCATGAAATGGCGAGTAAAATGCACTATTAAACTTCTAGGGTAGGGCAATCAGAGACGCGATTAGATCATTTTATATTTTGGTTAATATAAGAATTCAACGAAATTCTATCACATTTGTTCAATTTACGTCGCTCCTATTTCAGATAGCGTATTGGGCTAAGCGGCATCTCAAAGCGCATGAAATGGCGAGTAAAATGCACTCTTAAACTTCTAGGATAAGGCAAACAGAGACCCGATTAGATCATTTTATATTACGGTTAACAAAAGAATGCAGCGTAATTCTGTGACATTTGTTCAACTTACGTAGCTCCTATTTCAGATAGCGTACTGGGCTGGGCGGCAACTTAAAGCGCGTGGAATGGCGAGTAAAATGCACTATTAAACTTCTATGATAGGGCAATCAGAGACGCGATTAGATCATTTTATATTTTGGTTAATATAAGAATCCAGCGAAATTCTATCACATTTGTTCAATTTACGTCGCTCCTATTTCAGATAGCGTATTGGGCTAAGCGGCATCTCAAAGCGCATGAAATGGCGAGTAAAATGCACTATTAAACTTCTAGGGTAGGGCAATCAGAGACCCGATTAGATCATTTTATATTTTGGTTAATATAAGATTTCAGGGAAATTCTATCACATTTGTTCAATTTACGTCGCTCCTATTTCAGATAGCGTATTGGGCTAAGCGGCATCTCAAAGCGCAAGAAATGGCGAGTAAAATGCACTATTAAGCTTCTAGGGTTGGGCACATATAGACACGATTACATCATTTTATATTATGGTTAATTTAAGAATTCAGCGAAATCCTATCACATTTGTTCATTTTACGTCGCTCCTATTTCATATAGCGTATTGGGCTAGGCGGCATCTTAAAGCGCGTGGAATGGCGAGTAAAGTGCACTATTAAACTTCTATAATAGGGCAATCAGAGACCCGATTAGATCATTTTATATTTTGGTTAATATAAGGATTCAGCGTAATTCTATCACATTTGTTCAATTTACGTCGCTCCTATTTCAGATAGCGTATTGGGCTAAGCGGCATCTCAAAGCGCATGAAATGGCGAGTAAAATGCACTATTAAACTTCTAGGGTAAGGCAAACAGAGACCCAATTAGATCATTTTATATTACGGTTAATATAAGAATTCAGCGTAATTCTATCACATTTGTTCAACATACGTCGCTCCTATTTCAGATAGTGTACTGGGCTAGGCGGCATCTTAAAGCGCGTGGAAGGGCGAGTAAAATGCACTACTAAACTTCTATGGTAGGGCAATCAGAGTCCCGTTTAGATCATTTTATGTATTGTTTAATATAAGATTTCAGGGAAATTCTATCACATTTGTTCAATTTACGTCGCTCCTATTTCAGATAGCGTACTGGGCTAGGCGGCATCTCAAAGCGCATGAAATGACGAGTAAAATGCTCTATTAAACTTCTTGGGTAGGGCAAACAGAGACCCGATTAGGTCATTTCATATTATGGTTAATTTAAGAATTCAGCGAAATTCTATCACATTTGTTCAAGTTACATCGCTCCTATTTCAGATAGCTTATTGGGCTAAGCGGCATCTCAAAGCGCATGAAATGGCGAGTAAAATGCACTATTAAACTTCTAGGATAAGGCAAACAGAGACCCGATTAGATCATTTTATATTACGGTTAATATAAGAATTCAGCGTAATTCTGTCACATTTGTTCAATTTACGTCGCTCCTATTTCAGATAGCGTATTGGGCTAAGCGGCATCTCAAAGCGCACGAAAGGGCGAGTAAAATGCACTATTAAACTTCTAGGGTGGGGCAATCAGAGACCCGATAAGAACATTTTATATTACGGTTAATATAAGAATTCAGAGAAGTTCTATCACATTTGTTCAATTTACGTCGCTCCTATTTCAGATAGCTTATTGGGCTAAGCGGCAACTCAAAGCGCATGAAATGACGAGTGAAATGCACTATTAAACTTCTAGGGTAGGGCGAACAAAGACCCGATTAGATCATTTTACATTAAGGTTAAAATAAGAATTCAGCGAAATTCTATCACATTTGTTCAATTTACGTCGCTCCTATTTCAGATAGCGTATTGGGCTAAGCTGCATCTCAAAGCGCAAGAAATGGCTCGTACAATGCACTGTTCAACTTCTAGGGTAGGGCAAACAGAGACCGGATTAGATCATCTTATATTTTGGTTAATATAAGAATTCAGCGAAATTCTATCACATTTGTTCAATTTACGTCGCTCCTATTTCAGATAGCGTATTGGGCTAAGAGGCATCTCAAAGCGCATGAAATGGCGAGTAAAATGCACTATTAAACTTCTAGGGTGGGGCAATCAGAGACCCGATAAGAACATTTTATGTTACGGTTAATATAAGAATTCAGCGAAATTTTATCACATTTGTTCAATTTACGTCGCTCCAATTTCAGATAGCTTATTGGGCTAAGCGGCATCGCAAAGCGCATGAATTGACGAGTGAAATGCACTATTAAACTTCTAGGGTAGGGCAAACAGAGACCCGATTAGGTCATTTCATATTATGGTTAATTTAAGAATTCAGAAAAATTCTATCACATTTGTTCAATTTACGTCGCTCCTATTTCAGATAGCGTATTGGGCTAAGCGGCATCTCAAAGCGCAAGAAATGGCGAGTAAAATGCACTATTAAACTTCTAGGGTAGGGCAAACAGAGACCCCATTAGATCATTTTATATTATGGTTAATTTAAGAATTCAGCGAAATTCTATCACATTTGTTCAATTTACGTTGCTCCTATTTCAGATAGCGTATTGGGCTAAGCGGCATCTCAAAGCGCAAGAAATGGCGAGTAAAATGCACTATTAAACTTCTAGGGTGGGGCAAATAGAGACCAGTTTAGATCACTTTATATTATGGTTAATTTAAGAATTCAACGAAATTCTATCTCATTTGTTCAATTTACGTCGATCCTATTGCAGATACCGCATTGGGCTAAGCGGCATCTCAAAGCGCATGGAATGACGAGTAAAATGCACTAATAAACTTCTAGGATAAGGCAAACGGAGATCCGATTAGATCATTTTATATTACGGTTAATATAAGAATTCAGCGTAATTCTATCACATTTGTTCAACATACGTCGCTCCTATTTCAGATAGCGTACTGGGCTAGGCGGCATCTTAAAGCGCGTGGAAGGGCGAGTAAAATGCACTTCTAAACTTCTATGATAGGGCAATCAGAGACCAGATTAGGTCATTTAATATTATGGTTAATTCAAGATATCAGCAAAATTCTATCACATTTATTCAATTTACGTCGCTCCTATTTCAGATATCGTATTGGGCTAAGCGGCATCTCAAAGCGCATGAAATGGCGAGTAAAATGCACTGCTAAACTTGTAGGGTAGGGCAAACAGGGACCCGATTAGATCATTTTATATTATCGTTAATTCAAGATGTCAGCAAAATTCTATCACATTTGTTCAATTTACGTCGCTCCAATTTCAGATAGCTTATTGGGCTAAGCGGCATCTCAAAGCGCATGAAATGACGAGTGAAATGCACTATTAAACTTCTTGGGTAGGGCGAACAGAGACGCGATTAGATCATTTTACATTAAGGTTAATATAAGTATTCAGGGAAATTCTATCACATTTGTTCAATTTACGTCGCTCCTATTTCAGATAGCGTATTGGGCTAAGCGGCATCTCAAAGAGCATGAAATGGCGAGTAAAATGCACTGTTAAACTTCTAGGGTAGAGCAAACAGAGATCCGATTAGATCATTTCATATTATGGTTTATTTAAGACTTCAGAAAAATTCTATCACATTTGTTCAATTTACGTCGCTCCTATTGCAGATATCGTATTGGGCTAAGCGGCATCTCAAAGCGCATGAAATGGCGAGTAAAATGCACTGCTAAACTTCTAGGGTAGGGCGAACAAAGGCCCGATTAGATCATTTTACATTAAGGTTAATATAAGAATTCAGGGAAATTCTATCACATTTGTTCAATTTACGTCGCTCCTATTTCAGATAGCATATTGGGCTAAGCGCCATCTCAAAGCGCATGAAATTGCGAGTGAAATGCACTATTAAACTTCTAGGGTAGGGCGAAGAGAGACCAGATTAGATCATTTTACATTAAGGTTAATATAAGTATTCAGGGAAATTCTATCACATTTGTTCAATTTACGTCGCTCCTATTTCAGATAGCGTATTGGGCTAAGCAGCATCTCAAACCCCATGAAATGGCGAGTAAAATGCACTGTTAAACTTCTAGGGTAGGGCAAACAGAGACCCGATTAGATCATTTTATATTATGGTTAATTTAAGAATTCAGAATAATTCTATCACATTTGTTCAATTTACGTCGCTCCTATTTCAGATAGCGTACTGGGCTAGGCGGAATCTTAAAGCGCGTGGATTGTCGAGTAAAATGCACTATTAAACTTCTCTGGTAGGGCTATCAGAGACCCGATTAGATCATTTTATATTTTGGTTAATATAAGAATTCAGCGAAATTCTATCACATTTGTTCAACTTACGTCGCTCCTATTTCAGATAGCGTATTGGGCTAAGCGGCATCTCAAAGCGCATGAAATGACGAGTGAAATGCACTATTAATCTTCAAGGGTAGGGCGAACAGAGACCCGATTAGAACATTTTCCATTAAGGTTAATATAAGAATTCAGCGTAATTCTATCACATTTGTTCAACATACGTCGCTCCTATTTCAGATAGCGTACTGGGCTAGGCGGCATCTTAAAGCGCGTGGAAGGGCGAGTAAAATGCACTTCTAAACTTCTATGATAGGGCAATCAGAGTCCCGTTTAGATCATTTTATATTTTGTTTAATATAAGATTTCAGGGAAATTCTATCACATTTGTTGAATTTACGTCGCTCCTATTTCAGATAGCGTATTGGGCTAAGCGGCATCTCAAAGCGCATGAAATGACGAGAGAAATGCACTATTAAACTTCTTGGGTAGGGCAAACACAGACCCGATTAGATCATTTTATATTATGGTTAATTCATGATGTCAGCAAAATTCTATCACATTTGTTCAATTTACGTCGCTCCTATTTCAGATATCGTATTGGGCTAAGCGGCATCTCAAAGCGCATGAAATGGCGAGCAAAATGCACTGCTAAACTTGTAGGGTAGGGCAAACAGGGACCCGATTAGATCATTTTATATTATCGTTAATTCAAGATGTCAGCAAAATTCTATCACATTTGTTCAATTTACGTCGCTCCAATTTCAGATAGCGTACTGGGATAGGCGGCATCTTAAAGCGCATGAAATGACGAGTGAAATGCACTATTAAACTACTATGATAGGGCAATCAGAGACCCGACTAGATCATTTTATATTTTGGTTAATATAAGAATTCAGCGAAATTCTATCACATTTGTTCAATTTACGTCGCTCCTATTTCAGATAGCTTATTGGGCTAAGCGGCATCTCAAAGCGTATGAAATGACGAGTGAAATGCACTATTAAACTTCTAGGGTAGGGCAAACAGAGACCCGATTAGATCATTTTATATTATGGTTAATTTAAGAATTCAGAAAAATTCTATCACATTTGTTCAATTTACGTCGCTCCTATTTCAGATATCGTATTGGGCTAAGCGGCATCTCAGAGCGCATGAAATGGCGAGTAAAATGCACTGCTAAACTTGTAGGGTAGGGCAAACAGGGACCCGATTAGATCATTTTATATTATCGTTAATTCAAGATGTCAGCAAAATTCTATCACATTTGTTCAATTTACGTCGCTCCAATTTCAGATAGCTTATTGGGCTAAGCGGCATCTCAAAGCGCATGAAATGACGAGTGAAATGCACTATTGAACTTCTAGGGTAGGGCGAACAGAGACCCGATTAGATCATTTTACATTAAGGTTAATATAAGTATTCAGGGAAATTCTATCACATTTGTTCAATTTACGTCGCTCCTATTTCAGATAGCGTATTGGGCTAACCGGCATCTCAAAGAGCATGAAATGGCGAGTAAAATGCACTGTTAAACTTCTAGGGTAGGGCAAACAGAGACCCGATTAGATCATTTTATGTTATGGTTAATTTAAGAATTCAGCGAAATTCTATCACATTTGTTCAATTTACGTCGCTCCTATTGCAGATATCGTATTGGGCTAAGCGGCATCTCAAAGCGCATGAAATGGCGAGCAAAATGCACTGCTAAACTTCTAGGGTAGGGCGAATAAAGGCCCGATCAGATCATTTTACATTAAGGTTAATATAAGAATTCAGGGAAATTCTATCACATTTGTTCAATTTACGTCGCTCCTATTTCAGATAGCGTATTGGGCTAAGCGGCATCTCAAAGCGCATGAAATGGCGAGCAAAATCCGCTATTAAACTTCTAGGGTGTGGCAAACAGAGACCCGATTAGATCATTTTATATTATGGTTAATTTAAGAATTCAGCAAAATTCTATCACATTTGTTCAATTTATGTCGCTCCTATTTCAGATAGCGTATTGGGCTAAGCGGCATCTCAAAGCGCATGAAATGGCGAGTAAAATGCACTATTAAACTTCTAGGGTAGGGCAAGCAGAGACCCGATTACATCATCTAATATTATGGTTAATTTAAGAATTCAGCCAAATTCTATCACATTTGTTCAATTTACGTCGCTCCTATTTCAGATAGCGTACTGGGCTAGGCGGCAACTTAAAGCGCATGAAATGGCGAGTGAAATGCACTATTAGACTTCTATGGTACGGCGAACAGAGACCCGATTAGATCATTTTACATTAATGTTAATACAAGGATTCACGGAAATTCTATCACATTTGTTCAATTTACGTCGCTCCTATTTCAGATAGCGAATTCGGCTAAGCGGCATCTCAAAGCGCATGAAATGGCGAATAAAATGCACTATTAAACTTCTAGGCTAGGGCGAACAGAGACCCGATCAGATCATTTTACATTATGGTTAATAAAAGAATTCAGCGAAATTCTATCACATTTGTTCAACTTACGTCGCTCCTATGTCAGATATCGTATTGGGCTAAGCGGCATCTCAAAGCGCATGAAATGGCGAGTGAAATGCACTATTAGACTTCTATGGTAGGGCGAACAGAGACCCGATTAGATCATTTTACATTAAGATTAATATAAGAATTCACGGAAATTCTATCACATTTGTTCAATTTACGTCGCTCCTATTTCAGATAGCGTATTGGGCTATGCGGCATCTCAAAGCACATGCAATGGCGAGTGAAATGCACTATTAAACTTCTACGGTAGGGCAAACAGGGACCCGATTAGATCATTTTATATTATGGTTAATTTAAGAATTCAGCCAAATTCTATCACATTTGTTCAATTTACGTCGTTCCTATTTCAGATAGCGTCCTAGGCTAAGCGGCATCTAAAAGCGCATGAAATGGCGAATAAAATGCACCATTAAACTTCTAGGCTAGGGCGAACAGAGACCCGATTAGATCATTTGACATTAAGGTTAATATAAGTATTCAGCGAGATTCTATCACACTTGTTCAATTTACGTCGCTTCTATTTCAGACAGCGTACTGGGCTAGGCGGCATCTTAAAGCGTGTGGAATGGCGAGTAAAATGCACTATTAACCTTCTATGATAGGGCAATCAGAGACCAGATTAGATCATTTTATACTTTGGTTAATATAAGAATTCAGCGAAATTCTATCACATTTGTTCAACTTACGTCGCCCCTATTTCAGATAGCGTATTGGGCTAGGCGGCATCTTGAAGCGCGTGGAATGGCGAGTTATATGCACTACTAAACTTCTATGATAGGGCAATCAGAGACCCGATTAGATCATTTTATATTTTGGTTAATATAAGAATTCAGCGAAATTCTATCACATTTGTTCAATTTACGTCGCTCCTATTACAGATAACTTATTGTGCTTAGCGGCATCTCAAAGCGCATGAAGTGGCGAGTAAAATGCACTATTATACTTCTAGGATAAGGCAAACAGAGACCCGATTAGATAATTTTATATTACGGTTAATATAAGAATTCGGCGTAATTCTTTAACATTTGTTCAATTTACGTCGCTGCTATTCCAGATAGCTTATTGTGCTTAGCGGCATCTCAAAGCGCATGAAATGACGAGTGAAATGCACTATTAAACTTCTAGGGTAGGGCGAACAGAGACCCGATTAGATCATTTTATATTAAGGTTACTTTAAGAATTCAGCGAAATTCTATCACATTTGTTCAATTTACGTCGCTCCTATTTCAGATAGCGAACTGTGCTAGACGGCATCTTAAGGCGCGTGGAATGGCGAGTAAAATGCACTATGAAACTTCTATGGTAGGGAAACCAGAGACCCGATTAGATCATTTTACATTATGGTTAATAAAAGAATTCAGCGAAATTCTATCACATTTGTTCAAATTACGTCGCTCCAATTTCAGATAGCGTGTTGGGCTAAGCGGCATCTCAAAGTGCATGAAATGGCGAGTGAAATGCACTATTAGACTTCTATGGTAGGGCGAACAGAGACCCGATTAGATCATTTTACATTAAGGTTAATATAAGAATTCACGGAAATTCTATCACATTTGTTCAATTTACGTCGCTCCTATTTCAGATAGCGTATTGGGCTTAGCGGCATTTCAAAGTGCATGAAATGGCGAGTAAAATGCACTATTAAACTTCTAGGATAAGGCAAACAGAGACCCGATTAGATCATTTTATACTACGGTTAATATAAGAATTCAGCGTAATTCTATCACATTTGTTCATCTTAATTCGCTCCTATATCAGATAGCGTACTGGGCTAGGCGGCATCTTAAAGCGCGTGGAAGGGCGAGTAAAATGCACTGCTAAACTTCTATGATACAGTAATCAGAAACCCGATTACATCATTTTATATTTTGATTAATATAAGATTTCAGGGAAATTCTATCACATTTGTTCAATTTACGTCGCTCCTATTTCAGATAGGATACTGGGCTAGGCGGCAGCTTAAAGCGCGTGGAATGGCGAGGAAAATGCACTATTAAACTTCTATGATAGGGCGATCAGAGTCCCGATTGGATCATTTTATATTTTGGTTAATATAAGAATTCAGCGAAATTCTATCACATTTGTTCAATTTACGACGCTCCTATTTCAGATAGCGTACTGGGCTAGGCGGCAACTTAAAGCGCGTGGAATGGCGAGTAAAATGCACTATTAAACTTCTAGGGTAGGGCAAACAGAGACCCGATTAGATCATTTTATATTTTGGTTAATATAAGAATTCAGCGAAATTCTATCACATTTGTTCAATTTACGTCGCTCCTATTTCAAATGGCGTATTGGGCTAAGGGCATTTCAAAGCACATGCAATGGCGATTAAATGCACTATTAAACTTCTAGGTTTGGGCGAACAGAGACCCGATTAGATCATTTTACATTATGGTTAATAAAAGAATTCAGCGAAATTCTATCACATTTGATCAATTTTCATCGCTCCTATTTCATATACTGTATTGGGCTAAGCGGCATCTCAAAGCGCATGAAATGACGAGTAAAATGCACTATTAAACTTCTAGGGTACGGCAAACAGAGACCCGATTAGATCATTTTATGTTATGGTTAATTTAAGAATTCAGCGTAATTCTATCACATTTGTTCAATTTACGTCGCTCCTATTTCAGATAGCGTATTGGGCTGAGCGGCATCTCAAAGCGCATGAAATGGCGAGTAGAATGCACTATTAAACTTCTGGGGTAGGGCAAACAGAGACCCGATTAGATCATTTTATGTTACGTTTAATTTAAGAATTCAGCAAAATTCTATCACAATTGTTCAATTTACGTCGCTCCTATTTCCGATAGCGTACTGGGCTTGGCTGCATCTTAAAGCGCGTGGAAGGGCGAGTAAAATGCACTACTAAACTTCTATGATACGGCAATCAGAGAGCCGATTAGATCATTTTATATTTTGGTTAATATAAGGATTCAGCGAAATTCTATAACATTTGTTCAATTTACGTCGCTCCTATTTCAGATAGCGTATTGGGCTAAGCGGCATCGCAAAGCGCATGAATTGACGAGTGAAATGCACTATTAAGCTTCTAGGGTAGGGCAAACAGAGACCCGATTAGATCATTTTATATTATGGTTAATTTAAGAATTCAGCGAAATACTATCACATTTGTTCAATTTACGTCGCTCCTATTTCAGATAGCTAATTGGGCAAAGCGGCATCTCAAACCGCATGAAATGACGAGTGAAATGCACTATTAATCTTCTAGGATAAGGCAAACAGAGACCCGATTCGATCATTTTATATTACGGTTAATATAAGAATTCAGCGTAATTCTATCACATTTGTTCAACGTACGTCGCTCCTATTTCAGATAGCGTACTGGGCTAGGCGGCATCTTAAAGCGCGTGGAATGGCGGGTTAAATGCACTATTAAACTTCTATGATAGGGCTAGCAGAGACCCGATTAGATCATTTTATATTACGGTTAATATAAGAATTCAGCGTAATTCTATCACATTTGTTCAACTTATATCGCTCCAATTTCAGATAGCGTATTGGGCTAAGCGGCATCTCAAAGCGCATGAAATGGCGAGTAAAATGCGCTATTAAACTTCTAGGATAACGCAAACAGAGACCTGATTAGATCATTTTATATTACGGTTAATATAAGAATTCAGACAAATTCTATCACATTTCTTCAACTTACGTCGCTCCTATTTCAGATAGCGTACTGGGCTAGGCGGCATCTTAAAGCGCGTGGAAGGGCGAGTAAAATGCACTATTAAACTTCTATGATAGGGCAATCAGAGTCCCGATTAGATCATTTTATATTTTGGTTAATATAAGAATTCAGCGACATTCTATCACATTCGTTCAATTTACGTCGCTCCTATTTCAGATATCGTATTGGGCTAAGCGCCATCTCAAAGCGCATGAAATGGCGAGTAAAATGCACTATTAAACTTCTAGGGTAGGGCAAACAGAGACCCGATTAGATCATTTTACATTAAGGTTAATATAAGTATTCAGGGAAATTCTATCACATTTGTTCAATTTACGTCGCTCCTATTTCAGATAGCCTATTGGGCTAAGCGGCATCTCAGAGCGCATGAAATGGCGAGTAAAATGCACTGTTAAACTTCTAGGGTAGGGCAATCAGAGAGCCGATTAGATCATTTTATATTTTGGTTAATATAAGGATTCAGCGAAATTCTATCACATTTGTTCAATTTACGTCGCTCCTATTTCAGATAGCTAATTGGGCAAAGCGGCATCTCAAACCGCATGAAATGACGAGTGAAATGCACTATTAATCTTCTAGGATAAGGCAAACAGAGACCCGATTCGATCATTTTATATTACGGTTAATATAAGAATTCAGCGTAATTCTATCACATTTGTTCAACGTACGTCGCTCCTATTTCAGATAGCGTACTGGGCTAGGCGGCATCTTAAAGCGCGTGGAATGGCGGGTTAAATGCACTATTAAACTTCTATGATAGGGCTAGCAGAGACCCGATTAGATCATTTTATATTACGGTTAATATAAGAATTCAGCGTAATTCTATCACATTTGTTCAACTTATATCGCTCCAATTTCAGATAGCGTATTGGGCTAAGCGGCATCTCAAAGCGCATGAAATGGCGAGTAAAATGCGCTATTAAACTTCTAGGATAACGCAAACAGAGACCTGATTAGATCATTTTATATTACGGTTAATATAAGAATTCAGACAAATTCTATCACATTTCTTCAACTTACGTCGCTCCTATTTCAGATAGCGTACTGGGCTAGGCGGCATCTTAAAGCGCGTGGAAGGGCGAGTAAAATGCACTATTAAACTTCTATGATAGGGCAATCAGAGTCCCGATTAGATCATTTTATATTTTGGTTAATATAAGAATTCAGCGACATTCTATCACATTCGTTCAATTTACGTCGCTCCTATTTCAGATATCGTATTGGGCTAAGCGCCATCTCAAAGCGCATGAAATGGCGAGTAAAATGCACTATTAAACTTCTAGGGTAGGGCAAACAGAGACCCGATTAGATCATTTTACATTAAGGTTAATATAAGTATTCAGGGAAATTCTATCACATTTGTTCAATTTACGTCGCTCCTATTTCAGATAGCGTATTGGGCTAAGCGGCATCTCAAAGCGCATGAAATGGCGAGTAAAATGCACTGTTAAACTTCTAGGGTAGGGCAAACAGAGACCCGATTAGATCATTTCATATTATGGTTTATTTAAGAATTCAGAAAAATTCTATCACATTTGTTCAATTTACGTCGCTCCTATTTCAGATAGCTTATTGGGCTAAGAGGCATCTCAAAGCTCATGAAATGACGAGTGAAATGCACTATTAAACTTCTAGGATAAGGCAAACAGAGACCCGATTACATCATTTTATATTACGGTTAATATAAGAATTCAGCGTAATTCTATCACATTTGTTCAATTTACGTCGCTGATATTTCAGATAGCGTATTGGGCTAAGCGGCATCTCAAAGCGCATGAAATGGCGAGTAAAATGCACTGCTAAACTTCTAGGGTAGGGCAAACAGAGACCCGATTAGATCATTTTACATTAAGGTTAATATAAGTATTCAGGGAAATTCTATCACATTTGTTCAATTTACGTCGCTCCTATTTCAGATATCGTATTGGGCTAAGCGGCATCTCAAAGCGAATGAAACGGCGAGTAAAATGCACTGCTAAACTTGTACGGTAGGGCAAACAGAGACCCGATTAGATCATTTCATATTATGGTTTATTTAAGAATTCAGAAATATTCTATCACATTTGTTCAATTTACGTGGCTCCTATTTCAGATTGCTTATTGGGCTAAGCGGCACCTCAAAGCGCATGAAATGACGAGTGAAATGCACTAGTAATCTTCTAGGGTAGGGCGAACAGAGACCCGATTAGGTCATTTAGTATTATGGTTAATTTAAGAATTCAGCGAAATTCTATCAGATTTGTTCAATTTACGTCGCTCCTATTTCAGATAGCGTATTGGGCTAAGCGCCATCTCAAAGCGCATGAAATGGCGAGCAATGTGCACTATTAAACTTCAAGGGTAGGGCGAACAAAGACCCGATTAGATCATTTTACATTAAGGTTAATATATTAATTCAGCGTAATTCTATCACATTTGTTCAACTTACGTCGCTCCTATTTCAGATAGCGTACTGGGCTAGGCGGCATCTCAAAGCGCATGAAATGACGAGTGAAATGCACTAATAAACTTCTATGATAGGGCAGACAGAGACCCGATTAGATCATTTTCTATTATGGTTAATTTAAGAATTCAGCGAAATTCTATCACATTTGTTCAATTTACGTCGCTCCTATTGCAGATAGCGTATTGGGCTAAGCGGGATCTTAAAGCGCGTGGAAGGGCGAGTAAAATGCACTACTAAACTTCTATGATAGGGCAATCAGAGTCCCGATTAGATCATTTTATATTTTGGTTAATATAAGAATTCAGCGAAATTCTATCACATTTGTTCAATTTACGTTGCTCCTATTTCAGATAGCGTATTGGGCTAAGCGGCATCTCAAAGCGCATGAAATGACGACTGAAATGCACTATTAAACTTCTAGGGTTGGGCGAACAAAGACCCGATTAGATCATTTTACAAAAAGATTATTATAAGAATTCAGCGAAATTCTATCACATTTGTTCAATTTACGTCGCTCCTATTTCAGATAGCGTATTGGGCTAAGCGGCATCTCAAAGCGCATGAAATGACGAGTGAAAGGCACTATTAAACTTCTAGGGTAGGGCGAACAGAGAACCGATTAGATCATTTTACATTAAGGTTAATATAAGAATTCAGGGTAATTCTATCACGTTTGTTCAATGTACGTCGCTCCTATTTCCGATAGTGTACTGGGCTAGGCGGCATCTTAAAGTACGTGGAAGGGCGAGTAAAATGCATTACCAAACTTCTAGGGTAGGGCAAACAGAGAACCGATTAGATCATTTCATATTATGGTTTATTGAAGAATTCAGCGAAACTCTATCATATTTGTTCAATTTACGTCGCTCCTATTTCAGATAGCGTATTGGGCTAAGCGGCATCGCAAAGCGCATGAATTGACGAGTGAAATGCACTATTAAGCTTCTAGGGTAGGGCAAACAGAGACCCGATTAGATCATTTTATATTATGGTTAATTTAAGAATTCAGCGAAATACTATCACATTTGTTCAATTTACGTCGCTCCTATTTCAGATAGCTAATTGGGCAAAGCGGCATCTCAAAGCGCATGAAATGACGAGTGAAATGCACTATTAATCTTCTAGGATAAGGCAAACAGAGACCCGATTCGATCATTTTATATTACGGTTAATATAAGAATTCAGCGTAATTCTATCACATTTGTTCAACGTACGTCGCTCCTATTTCAGATAGCGTACTGGGCTAGGCGGCATCTTAAAGCGCGTGGAATGGCGAGTTAAATGCACTATTAAACTTCTATGATAGGGCTAGCAGAGACCCGATTAGATCATTTTATATTACGGTTAATATAAGAATTCAGCGTAATTCTATCACATTTGTTCAACTTATATCGCTCCAATTTCAGATAGCGTATTGGGCTAAGCGGCATCTCAAAGCGCATGAAATGGCGAGTAAAATGCGCTATTAAACTTCTAGGATAACGCAAACAGAGACCCGATTAGATCATTTTATATTACGGTTAATATAAGAATTCAGACAAATTCTATCACATTTCTTCAACTTACGTCGCTCCTATTTCAGATAGCGTACTGGGCTAGGCGGCATCTTAAAGCGCGTGGAAGGGCGAGTAAAATGCACTATTAAACTTCTATGATAGGGCAATCAGAGTCCCGATTAGATCATTTCATATTATGGTTAATTTAAGAATTCAGCGAAATTCTATCACATTTGTTCAATTTACGTCTCTCCTATTTCAGATATCGTATTGGGCTAAGCGCCATCTCAAAGCGCATGAAATGGCGAGTAAAATGCACTATTAAACTTCTAGGGTAGGGCAAACAGAGACCCGATTAGATCATTTTACATTAAGGTTAATATAAGTATTCAGGGAAATTCTATCACATTTGTTCAATTTACGTCGCTCCTATTTCAGATAGCGTATTGGGCTAAGCGGCATCTCAAAGCGCATGAAATGGCGAGTAAAATGCACTGTTAAACTTCTAGGGTAGGGCAAACAGAGACCCGATTAGATCATTTCATATTATGGTTTATTTAAGAATTCAGCCAAATTCTATCACATTTGTTCAATTTACGTCGCTCCTATTTCAGATAGCGTACTGGGCTAGGCGGAATCTTAAAGCGCATGGATTGGCGAGTAAAATGCACTATTAAGCTTCTATGATAAGGCAATCAGAGACCCGATTAGATCATTTTATATTTTGGTTAATATAAGAATTCAGCGAAATTCTATCACAATTGTTCTATTTACGTCGCTCCTATTTCAGATAGCGTATTGGGCTAAGCGGCATCTCAAAGCATATGAAATGGCGAGTGAAATGCACTATTACACTTCTAGGGTAGGGCGAACAGAGACCCGATTAGATCATTTTACATTAAGGTTAATATAAGTATTCAGGGAAATTCTATCACATTTGTAAAATTTACGTCGCTCCTATTTCAGATAGCGTATTGGGCTAAGAGGCATCTCAAAGCTCATGAAATGACGAGTGAAATGCACTATTAAACTTCTAGGATAAGGCAAACGGAAACCCGATTACATCATTTTATATTACGGTTAATATAAGAATTCAGCGTAATTCTATCACATTTGTTCAATTTACGTCGCTGATATTTCAGATAGCGTATTGGGCTAAGCGGCATCTCAAAGCGCATGAAATGGCGAGTAAAATGCACTGCTAAACTTCTAGGGTAGGGCAAACAGAGACCCGATTAGATCATTTTACATTAAGGTTAATATAAGTATTCAGGGAAATTCTATCACATTTGTTCAATTTACGTCGCTCCTATTTCAGATATCGTATTGGGCTAAGCGGCATCTCAAAGCGAATGAAACGGCGAGTAAAATGCACTGCTAAACTTGTACGGTAGGGCAAATAGAGACCCGATTAGATCATTTCATATTATGGTTTATTTAAGAATTCAGAAAAATTCTATCACATTTGTTCAATTTACGTGGCTCCTATTTCAGATTGCTTATTGGGCTAAGCGGCACCTCAAAGCGCATGAAATGACGAGTGAAATGCACTATTAAACTTCTAGGGTAGGGCGAACAGAGAACCGATTAGATCATTTTACATTATGGTTAATATAAGAATTCAGGGTAATTCTATCACGTTTGTTCAATGTACGTCGCTCCTATTTCAGATAGTGTACTGGGCTAGGCGGCATCGTAAAGTACGTGGAAGGGCGAGTAAAATGCATTACCAAACTTCTAGGGAAGGGCAAACAGAGACCCGATTAGATCATTTCATATTATGGTTTATTTAAGAATTCAGCGAAACTCTATCATATTTGTTCAATTTACGTCGCTCCTATTTCAGATAGCGTATTGGGCTAAGCGGCATCTCAATGCGCATGAAATGGCGAGTAAAATGCACTATTAAACTTCTAGGGTAGGGCAAACAGAGACCCCATTAGATCATTTTATATTATGGTTAATTTAAGGATTCAGCCAAACTCTATCACATTTGTTCAATTTACGTCGCTCCAATTTCAGATAGCTTATTGGGCTAAGAGGCATCTCAAAGCGCATGAAATGACGAGTGAAATGAACTATTAAACTTCTAGGATAAGGCAAACAGAGACCCGATTAGATCATTTTATATTACGGTTAATATAAGAATTCAGCGTAATTCTATCACATTTGTTCAATTTACGTCGCTGATATTTCAGATAGCATATTGGGCTAAGCGGCATCTCAAAGCGCAAGAAATGGCGAGTAAAATGCACTATTAAACTTCTAGGGTAGGGCAAACAGAGACCCGATAAGATCATTTTATATTATGGTTAATTTAAGAATTCAGCGAAACTCTATCATATTTATTCAATTTACGTCGCTCCTATTTCAGATAGCGTATTGGGCAAAGCGGCATCTCAATGCGCATGAAATCGCGAGTAAAATGCACTATTAAACTTCTAGGATAATGCAAACAGAGACCCGATTAGATCATTTTATATTACGGTTAATATAAGAATTCAGCGTAATTCTATCACATTTGTTCAACTTACGTCGCTCCTATTTCAGATAGCCTATTGGGCTAAGCGGCATCTCAGAGCGCATGAAATGGCGAGTAAAATGCACTGTTAAACTTCTAGGGTAGGGCAATCAGAGAGCCGATTAGATCATTTTATATTTTGGTTAATATAAGGATTCAGCGAAATTCTATCACATTTGTTCAATTTACGTCGCTCCTATTTCAGATAGCTAATTGGGCAAAGCGGCATCTCAAACCGCATGAAATGACGAGTGAAATGCACTATTAATCTTCTAGGATAAGGCAAACAGAGACCCGATTCGATCATTTTATATTACGGTTAATATAAGAATTCAGCGTAATTCTATCACATTTGTTCAACGTACGTCGCTCCTATTTCAGATAGCGTACTGGGCTAGGCGGCATCTTAAAGCGCGTGGAATGGCGGGTTAAATGCACTATTAAACTTCTATGATAGGGCTAGCAGAGACCCGATTAGATCATTTTATATTACGGTTAATATAAGAATTCAGCGTAATTCTATCACATTTGTTCAACTTATATCGCTCCAATTTCAGTTAGCGTATTGGGCTAAGCGGCATCTCAAAGCGCATGAAATGGCGAGTAAAATGCGCTATTAAACTTCTAGGATAACGCAAACAGAGACCTGATTAGATCATTTTATATTACGGTTAATATAAGAATTCAGACAAATTCTATCACATTTCTTCAACTTACGTCGCTCCTATTTCAGATAGCGTACTGGGCTAGGCGGCATCTTAAAGCGCGTGGAAGGGCGAGTAAAATGCACTATTAAACTTCTATGATAGGGCAATCAGAGTCCCGATTAGATCATTTTATATTTTGGTTAATATAAGAATTCAGCGACATTCTATCACATTCGTTCAATTTACGTCGCTCCTATTTCAGATATCGTATTGGGCTAAGCGCCATCTCAAAGCGCATGAAATGGCGAGTAAAATGCACTATTAAACTTCTAGGGTAGGGCAAACAGAGACCCGATTAGATCATTTTACATTAAGGTTAATATAAGTATTCAGGGAAATTCTATCACATTTGTTCAATTTACGTCGCTCCTATTTCAGATAGCGTATTGGGCTAAGCGGCATCTCAAAGCGCATGAAATGGCGAGTAAAATGCACTGTTAAACTTCTAGGGTAGGGCAAACAGAGACCCGATTAGATCATTTCATATTATGGTTTATTTAAGAATTCAGAAAAATTCTATCACATTTGTTCAATTTACGTCGCTCCTATTTCAGATAGCTTATTGGGCTAAGAGGCATCTCAAAGCTCATGAAATGACGAGTGAAATGCACTATTAAACTTCTAGGATAAGGCAAACAGAGACCCGATTACATCATTTTATATTACGGTTAATATAAGAATTCAGCGTAATTCTATCACATTTGTTCAATTTACGTCGCTGATATTTCAGATAGCGTATTGGGCTAAGCGGCATCTCAAAGCGCATGAAATGGCGAGTAAAATGCACTGCTAAACTTCTAGGGTAGGGCAAACAGAGACCCGATTAGATCATTTTACATTAAGGTTAATATAAGTATTCAGGGAAATTCTATCACATTTGTTCAATTTACGTCGCTCCTATTTCAGATATCGTATTGGGCTAAGCGGCATCTCAAAGCGAATGAAACGGCGAGTAAAATGCACTGCTAAACTTGTACGGTAGGGCAAACAGAGACCCGATTAGATCATTTCATATTATGGTTTATTTAAGAATTCAGAAATATTCTATCACATTTGTTCAATTTACGTGGCTCCTATTTCAGATTGCTTATTGGGCTAAGCGGCACCTCAAAGCGCATGAAATGACGAGTGAAATGCACTAGTAATCTTCTAGGGTAGGGCGAACAGAGACCCGATTAGGTCATTTAGTATTATGGTTAATTTAAGAATTCAGCGAAATTCTATCAGATTTGTTCAATTTACGTCGCTCCTATTTCAGATAGCGTATTGGGCTAAGCGCCATCTCAAAGCGCATGAAATGGCGAGCAATGTGCACTATTAAACTTCAAGGGTAGGGCGAACAAAGACCCGATTAGATCATTTTACATTAAGGTTAATATATTAATTCAGCGTAATTCTATCACATTTGTTCAACTTACGTCGCTCCTATTTCAGATAGCGTACTGGGCTAGGCGGCATCTCAAAGCGCATGAAATGACGAGTGAAATGCACTAATAAACTTCTATGATAGGGCAGACAGAGACCCGATTAGATCATTTTCTATTATGGTTAATTTAAGAATTCAGCGAAATTCTATCACATTTGTTCAATTTACGTCGCTCCTATTGCAGATAGCGTATTGGGCTAAGCGGGATCTTAAAGCGCGTGGAAGGGCGAGTAAAATGCACTACTAAACTTCTATGATAGGGCAATCAGAGTCCCGATTAGATCATTTTATATTTTGGTTAATATAAGAATTCAGCGAAATTCTATCACATTTGTTCAATTTACGTCGCTCCTATTTCAGATAGCGTATTGGGCTAAGCGGCATCTCAAAGCGCATGAAATGACGACTGAAATGCACTATTAAACTTCTAGGGTTGGGCGAACAAAGACCCGATTAGATCATTTTACAAAAAGATTATTATAAGAATTCAGCGAAATTCTATCACATTTGTTCAATTTACGTCGCTCCTATTTCAGATAGCGTATTGGGCTAAGCGGCATCTCAAAGCGCATGAAATGACGAGTGAAAGGCACTATTAAACTTCTAGGGTAGGGCGAACAGAGAACCGATTAGATCATTTTACATTAAGGTTAATATAAGAATTCAGGGTAATTCTATCACGTTTGTTCAATGTACGTCGCTCCTATTTCCGATAGTGTACTGGGCTAGGCGGCATCTTAAAGTACGTGGAAGGGCGAGTAAAATGCATTACCAAACTTCTAGGGTAGGGCAAACAGAGAACCGATTAGATCATTTCATATTATGGTTTATTGAAGAATTCAGCGAAACTCTATCATATTTGTTCAATTTACGTCGCTCCTATTTCAGATAGCGTATTGGGCTAAGCGGCATCGCAAAGCGCATGAATTGACGAGTGAAATGCACTATTAAGCTTCTAGGGTAGGGCAAACAGAGACCCGATTAGATCATTTTATATTATGGTTAATTTAAGAATTCAGCGAAATACTATCACATTTGTTCAATTTACGTCGCTCCTATTTCAGATAGCTAATTGGGCAAAGCGGCATCTCAAAGCGCATGAAATGACGAGTGAAATGCACTATTAATCTTCTAGGATAAGGCAAACAGAGACCCGATTCGATCATTTTATATTACGGTTAATATAAGAATTCAGCGTAATTCTATCACATTTGTTCAACGTACGTCGCTCCTATTTCAGATAGCGTACTGGGCTAGGCGGCATCTTAAAGCGCGTGGAATGGCGAGTTAAATGCACTATTAAACTTCTATGATAGGGCTAGCAGAGACCCGATTAGATCATTTTATATTACGGTTAATATAAGAATTCAGCGTAATTCTATCACATTTGTTCAACTTATATCGCTCCAATTTCAGATAGCGTATTGGGCTAAGCGGCATCTCAAAGCGCATGAAATGGCGAGTAAAATGCGCTATTAAACTTCTAGGATAACGCAAACAGAGACCCGATTAGATCATTTTATATTACGGTTAATATAAGAATTCAGACAAATTCTATCACATTTCTTCAACTTACGTCGCTCCTATTTCAGATAGCGTACTGGGCTAGGCGGCATCTTAAAGCGCGTGGAAGGGCGAGTAAAATGCACTATTAAACTTCTATGATAGGGCAATCAGAGTCCCGATTAGATCATTTCATATTATGGTTAATTTAAGAATTCAGCGAAATTCTATCACATTTGTTCAATTTACGTCTCTCCTATTTCAGATATCGTATTGGGCTAAGCGCCATCTCAAAGCGCATGAAATGGCGAGTAAAATGCACTATTAAACTTCTAGGGTAGGGCAAACAGAGACCCGATTAGATCATTTTACATTAAGGTTAATATAAGTATTCAGGGAAATTCTATCACATTTGTTCAATTTACGTCGCTCCTATTTCAGATAGCGTATTGGGCTAAGCGGCATCTCAAAGCGCATGAAATGGCGAGTAAAATGCACTGTTAAACTTCTAGGGTAGGGCAAACAGAGACCCGATTAGATCATTTCATATTATGGTTTATTTAAGAATTCAGCCAAATTCTATCACATTTGTTCAATTTACGTCGCTCCTATTTCAGATAGCGTACTGGGCTAGGCGGAATCTTAAAGCGCATGGATTGGCGAGTAAAATGCACTATTAAGCTTCTATGATAAGGCAATCAGAGACCCGATTAGATCATTTTATATTTTGGTTAATATAAGAATTCAGCGAAATTCTATCACAATTGTTCTATTTACGTCGCTCCTATTTCAGATAGCGTATTGGGCTAAGCGGCATCTCAAAGCATATGAAATGGCGAGTGAAATGCACTATTACACTTCTAGGGTAGGGCGAACAGAGACCCGATTAGATAATTTTACATTAAGGTTAATATAAGTATTCAGGGAAATTCTATCACATTTGTAAAATTTACGTCGCTCCTATTTCAGATAGCGTATTGGGCTAAGAGGCATCTCAAAGCTCATGAAATGACGAGTGAAATGCACTATTAAACTTCTAGGATAAGGCAAACAGAAACCCGATTACATCATTTTATATTACGGTTAATATAAGAATTCAGCGTAATTCTATCACATTTGTTCAATTTACGTCGCTGATATTTCAGATAGCGTATTGGGCTAAGCGGCATCTCAAAGCGCATGAAATGGCGAGTAAAATGCACTGCTAAACTTCTAGGGTAGGGCAAACAGAGACCCGATTAGATCATTTTACATTAAGGTTAATATAAGTATTCAGGGAAATTCTATCACATTTGTTCAATTTACGTCGCTCCTATTTCAGATATCGTATTGGGCTAAGCGGCATCTCAAAGCGAATGAAACGGCGAGTAAAATGCACTGCTAAACTTGTACGGTAGGGCAAATAGAGACCCGATTAGATCATTTCATATTATGGTTTATTTAAGAATTCAGAAAAATTCTATCACATTTGTTCAATTTACGTGGCTCCTATTTCAGATTGCTTATTGGGCTAAGCGGCACCTCAAAGCGCATGAAATGACGAGTGAAATGCACTATTAAACTTCTAGGGTAGGGCGAACAGAGAACCGATTAGATCATTTTACATTATGGTTAATATAAGAATTCAGGGTAATTCTATCACGTTTGTTCAATGTACGTCGCTCCTATTTCAGATAGTGTACTGGGCTAGGCGGCATCGTAAAGTACGTGGAAGGGCGAGTAAAATGCATTACCAAACTTCTAGGGAAGGGCAAACAGAGACCCGATTAGATCATTTCATATTATGGTTTATTTAAGAATTCAGCGAAACTCTATCATATTTGTTCAATTTACGTCGCTCCTATTTCAGATAGCGTATTGGGCTAAGCGGCATCTCAATGCGCATGAAATGGCGAGTAAAATGCACTATTAAACTTCTAGGGTAGGGCAAACAGAGACCCCATTAGATCATTTTATATTATGGTTAATTTAAGGATTCAGCCAAACTCTATCACATTTGTTCAATTTACGTCGCTCCAATTTCAGATAGCTTATTGGGCTAAGAGGCATCTCAAAGCGCATGAAATGACGAGTGAAATGAACTATTAAACTTCTAGGATAAGGCAAACAGAGACCCGATTAGATCATTTTATATTACGGTTAATATAAGAATTCAGCGTAATTCTATCACATTTGTTCAATTTACGTCGCTGATATTTCAGATAGCATATTGGGCTAAGCGGCATCTCAAAGCGCAAGAAATGGCGAGTAAAATGCACTATTAAACTTCTAGGGTAGGGCAAACAGAGACCCGATAAGATCATTTTATATTATGGTTAATTTAAGAATTCAGCGAAACTCTATCATATTTATTCAATTTACGTCGCTCCTATTTCAGATAGCGTATTGGGCAAAGCGGCATCTCAATGCGCATGAAATCGCGAGTAAAATGCACTATTAAACTTCTAGGATAATGCAAACAGAGACCCGATTAGATCATTTTATATTACGGTTAATATAAGAATTCAGCGTAATTCTATCACATTTGTTCAACTTACGTCGCTCCTATTTCATATAGCGTACTGGGCTAGGCGGCATCTCAAAGCGCATGAAATGGCGAGTAAAATGCACTATTAAACTTCTAGGGTAGGGCAAACAGAGACCCAATTAGATCATTTTATATTATGGTTAATTTAAGAATTCAGCCAAATTCTATCACAATTGTTCTATTTACGTCGCTCCTATTTCAGATAGCGTATTGGGCTAAGCGGCATCTCAAAACGCATGAAATGACGAGTGAAAGGCACTATTAAACTTCTAGGGTAGGGCGAACAGAGAACCGATTAGATCATTTTATATTACGGTTAATATAAGAATTCAGCGTAATTCTATCACATTTGTTCAACTTACGTCGCTCCTATTTCAGATAGCGTACTGGGCTAAGCGGCAACTCAAAGCGCATGAAATGACGAGTGAAATGCAGTATTAAACTTCTAGAGTAGGGAGAACAGAGACCCGATTAGATCATTTTATATTATGGTTAATTTAAGAATTCAGCCAAATTCTATCACATTTGTTCAATTTACGTCGCTCCTATTGCAGATAGCGTATTGTGCTAAGCGGCATCTCAAAGCGCATGAAATGACGAGTGAAATGCGCTTGTAATCTTCTAGGGTAGGGCGAACAGAGACCCGATTAGATCATTTTATATTATGGTTAATTTAAGAATTCAGCCAAATTCTATCACATTTGTTCAATTTCCGTCGCTCCTATTTCAGATAGCGTACTGGGCTAGGCGGAATCTTAAAGCGCGTGGATTGGCGAGTAAAATGCACTATTAAACTTCTATGTTAGGGCAATCAGAGACCCGATTAGATCATTTTACATTAAGGTTAATATAAGTATTCAGGGAAATTCTATCACATTTGTTCAATTTACGTCGCTCGTATTACAGATAGCGTATTGGGCTAAGCGGCATCTCAAAGCGCATGAAATGTCGAGTAAAATGCACTGTTAAACTTCTAGGGTAGGGCAAACAGAGACCCGATTAGATCATTTTATATTATGGTTAATTTAAGAATTCAGCCAAATTCTATCACATTTGTTCAATTTACGTCGCTACTATTTCAGATAGCGTATTGGGCTAAGCGCCATCTCAAAGCGCATGAAATGGCGAGTAAAATGCACTATTAAACTTCCAGGGTAGGGCAAACAGAGACCCGATTAGATCATTTTATATTATGGTTAATTTAAGAATTCAGCCAAATTCTATCACATTTGTTCAATTTACGTCGCTCCTATTTCAGATAGCGTACTGTGCTAGGCTGAATCTTAAAGCGCGTGGATTGGCGAGTAAAATGCACTATTAAACTTCTATGATAGGGCAATCAGAGACCCGACTAGATCATTTTATATTTTGGTTAATATAAGAATTCAGCGAAATTCTATCAGAATTGTTCAATTTACGTCGCTCCTACTTCAGATAGCGTATTGGGCTAAGCGGCATCTCAAAGCGCATGAAATGGCGAGCAAAATCCGCTATTAAACTTCTAGGGTGTGGCAAACAGAGACCCGATTAGATCATTTTATATTATGGTTAATTTAAGAATTCAGCAAAATTCTATCACATTTGTTCAATTTACGTCGCTCCTATTTCAGATAGCGTATTGGGCTAAGCGGCATCTCAAAGCGCATGAAATGGCGAGTAAAATGCACTATTAAACTTCTAGGGTAGGGCAAGCAGAGACCCGATTACATCATCTAATATTATGGTTAATTTAAGAATTCAGCCAAATTCTATCACATTTGTTCAATTTACGTCGCTCCTATTTCAGATAGCGTACTGGGCTAGGCGGCAACTTAAAGCGCATGAAATGGCGAGTGAAATGCACTATTAGACTTCTATGGTACGGCGAACAGAGACCCGATTAGATCATTTTACATTAATGTTAATACAAGGATTCACGGAAATTCTATCACATTTGTTCAATTTACGTCGCTCCTATTTCAGATAGCGAATTCGGCTAAGCGGCATCTCAAAGCGCATGAAATGGCGAATAAAATGCACTATTAAACTTCTAGGCTAGGGCGAACAGAGACCCGATCAGATCATTTTACATTATGGTTAATAAAAGAATTCAGCGAAATTCTATCACATTTGTTCAACTTACGTCGCTCCTATGTCAGATATCGTATTGGGCTAAGCGGCATCTCAAAGCGCATGAAATGGCGAGTGAAATGCACTATTAGACTTCTATGGTAGGGCGAACAGAGACCCGATTAGATCATTTTACATTAAGATTAATATAAGAATTCACGGAAATTCTATCACATTTGTTCAATTTACGTCGCTCCTATTTCAGATAGCGTATTGGGCTATGCGGCATCTCAAAGCACATGCAATGGCGAGTGAAATGCACTATTAAACTTCTACGGTAGGGCAAACAGGGACCCGATTAGATCATTTTATATTATGGTTAATTTAAGAATTCAGCCAAATTCTATCACATTTGTTCAATTTACGTCGTTCCTATTTCAGATAGCGTCCTAGGCTAAGCGGCATCTAAAAGCGCATGAAATGGCGAATAAAATGCACCATTAAACTTCTAGGCTAGGGCGAACAGAGACCCGATTAGATCATTTGACATTAAGGTTAATATAAGTATTCAGCGAGATTCTATCACACTTGTTCAATTTACGTCGCTTCTATTTCAGACAGCGTACTGGGCTAGGCGGCATCTTAAAGCGTGTGGAATGGCGAGTAAAATGCACTATTAACCTTCTATGATAGGGCAATCAGAGACCAGATTAGATCATTTTATACTTTGGTTAATATAAGAATTCAGCGAAATTCTATCACATTTGTTCAACTTACGTCGCCCCTATTTCAGATAGCGTATTGGGCTAGGCGGCATCTTGAAGCGCGTGGAATGGCGAGTTATATGCACTACTAAACTTCTATGATAGGGCAATCAGAGACCCGATTAGATCATTTTATATTTTGGTTAATATAAGAATTCAGCGAAATTCTATCACATTTGTTCAATTTACGTCGCTCCTATTACAGATAACTTATTGTGCTTAGCGGCATCTCAAAGCGCATGAAGTGGCGAGTGAAATGCACTATTAAACTTCTAGGGTAGTGCAAACAGAGACCCGATTAGATCATTTTACATTAAGGTTAATATAAGTATTCAGCGAGATTCTATCACACTTGTTCAATTTACGTCGCTTCTATTTCAGACAGCGTACTGGGCTAGGCGACATCTCAAAGCGCATGAAATGGCGAGTAAAATGCACTATTAAACTTCTAGGGTAGGGAAAACAGAGACCCGATGAGATCATTTTATATTATGGTTAATTTAAGAATTCAGCGAAATTCTATCACATTTGTTGAATTTACGTCGGTCCTATTTCAGATAGCGTACTAGGCTAGGCGGCAACTTAAAGCGCGTGGAATTGCGAGTAAAATGCACTATTAAACTTCTATGATAGGGCAATCAGTGACCCGCTTAGATCATTTTATATTATAGTTAATTTAAGAATTCAGCGAAATTCTATCACATTTGTTCAATTTACGTCGCTCCTATTTCAGATAGCGTATTGGGCTAAGCGGCATCTCAAAGCGCATGAAATGACGAGTGAAATGCACTATTATACATCTAGGGTAGGGCGAACAGAGACCCGAGGAGATCATTTTACATTAAGGTGAATATAAGAATGCAGCGTAATTCTGTCACATTTGTTCAACTTACGTCGCTCCTGTTTCAGATAGCGTATTGGGTTAAGCGTCATCTCAAAGCGCATGAAATGACGAGTGAAATGCACTATTAAACTTCTAGGGTAGGGCGAACAGAGACCCGATTAGATCATTTTACATTAAGGTTAATATAAGTATTCAGCGAGATTCTATCACACTTGTTCAATTTACGTCGCTTCTATTTCAGACAGCGTACTGGGCTAGGCGGCATCTTAAAGCGCGTGGAATGGCGAGTAAAATGCACTATTAAACTTCTAGGGTAGGGCAAACAGAGACCCGATTAGATCATTTTATGTTATGGTTAATTTAAGAATTCAGCAAAATTCTATCACATTTGTTCAATTTACGTCGCTCCTATTTCAGATAGCGTACTGGGCTAGGCGGCAACTTAAAGCGCGTGCAATGGCGAGCAAAATGCACTATTAAACTTCTATGATAGGGCAATCAGTGACCCGATTAGATCATTTTATATTATAGTTAATTTAAGAATTCAGCGAAATTCTATCACATTTGTTCAATTTACGTCGCTCCTATTTCAGATAGCGTATTGGGATAAGCGGCATCTCAAAGCGCATGAAATGGCGAGTAAAATGCACTATTAAACTTCTAGGCTAGGGCGAACAGAGACCCGAGCAGATCATTTTACATTATGGTTAATAAAAGAATTCAGCGAAATTCTATCACATTTGTTCAACTTACGTCGCTCCTATTTCAGATAGCGTACTGGGCTAGGCGCCATCTTAAAGCGCGTGGAATGGCGAGTAAAATGCACTGCTCAACTTTTATGATAGGGCAATCAGAGACCCGATTAGCTCATTTTATATTTTGTTTAATATAAGATTTCAGGGAAATTCTATCACATTTGTTCAATTTACGTCGCTCCTATTTCAGATAGCTTATTGGGCTAAGCGGCATGTCAAAGCGCATGAAATGACGAGTGAAATGCAGTGTTAAACTTCTATGATAGGGCAATCAGAGACCCGATTAGATCATTTTATATTTTGTTTAATATAAGATTTCAGGGAAATTCTATCACATTTGTTCAATTTACGTCGCTTCTATTTCAGACAGCGTACTGGGCTAGGCGGCATCTCAAAGCGCATGAAATGGCGAGTAAAATGCACTATTAAACTTCTAGGGTAGGGCAAACAGAGACCCGATGAGATCAGTTTATATTATGGTTAATTTAAAATGTCAGCAAAATTTTATCACATTTGTTCAATTTACGTCGCTCCTATTTCAGATAGCGTACTGGGCTAGGCGGCATCTTAAAGCGCGTGGAATGGTGAGTAAAATGCACTATTAAACTTCTAGGGTAGGGCAATCAGAGACCCGATTAGATCATTTTATATTTTGGTTAATATAAGAATTGAACGAAATTCTATCACATTCGTTCAATTTACGTCGTTCCTATTTCAGATAGCGTCCTGGGCTAAGCGGCATCTAAAAGCGCATGAAATGGCGAGTATAATGCACTATTATACTTCTAGGATGAGGCAAACAGAGACCCGATTAGATCATTTTATATTTTGTTTAATATAAGAATTCAGCGAGATTCTATCACACTTGTTCAATTTACGTCGCTTCTATTTCAGACAGCGTACTTGTCAAGGCGGCATCTTAAAGCGCGTGGAATGGCGAGTAAAATGCACTATTAAACTTCTAGGGTAGGGCAAACAGAGACCCGATTAGATCATTTAATGTTATGGTTAATTTAAGAATTCAGCAAAATTCTATCACATTTGTTCAATTTACGTCGCTCCTATTTCAGATAGCGTACTGGGCTAGGCGGCAACTTAAAGCGCGTGGAATGGCGAGCAAAATGCACTATTAAACTTCTATGATAGGGCAATCAGTGACCCGATTAGATCATTTTATATTATAGTTAATTTAAGAATTCAGCGAAATTCTATCACATTTGTTCAATTTACGTCGCTCCTATTTCAGATAGCGTATTGGGCTAAGCGGCATCTCAAAGCGCATGAAATGGCGAGCAAAATGCAATACTAAACTTCTAGGATAAGGCAAACAGAGACCCGATTAGATCATTTTATAATTTTGTTAATATAAGAATTCAGCGAAATTCTATCACATTTGTTCAATTTACGTCGCTCCAATTTCAGATAGCGTATTAGGCTAAGCGGCATCTCAAAGCGCATGAAATGACGAGTAAAATGCACTATTAATGTTCTAGGGTAGGGCAAACAGAGACCCGATTAGATCATTTTATATTATGGTTAATTTAAGAATTGACCGAAATTCTATCACATTCGTTCAATTTACATCGCTCCTATTTCAGATATACCGTATTGGGCAAAGCGGCATCTCAAAGCGCATGAAATGACGAGTAAAATGCACTATTAAACTTCTAGGCTAGGGCGAACAGAGACCCGATTAGACCATTTTTATTCTGGTTAATAAAATAATTCAGCGAAATTCTATCACATTTGTTCAACTTTCGTCGCTCATATTTCAGATAGCGTACTGGGCTAGGCGGCATCTCACAGCGCATGAAATGACGAGTGAAATGCACTATTAAACTTCTAGGGTAGGGCAAACAGAGACCCGATTAGATCATTTTATATTATGGTTAATTTAAGAATTCAGCGTAAGTCTATCACATTTGTTCAATTCACGTCGCTCCTATTGCAGATAGCTTATTGGGCTAAGCGGCATCTCAAAGCGCATGAAATGACGAGTGAAATGCACTAGTAATCTTCTAGGGTAGGGCGAACAGAGATCCGATTAGATCATTTTATATTACGGTTAATATAAGAATTCAGCGTAATTCTATCACATTTGTTCAACATACGTCGCTCCTATTTCAGATAGCGTACTGGGCTAGGCGGCATCTTAAAGCGCGTGGAAGGGCGAGTAAAATGCACTTCTAAACTTCTATGATAGGGCAATCAGAGACCCGATTAGGTCATTTAATATTATGGTTAATTCAAGATATCAGCAAAATTCTATCACATTTGTTCAATTTACGTCGCTCCTATTTCAGATAGCTTATTGGGCTAAGCGGCATCTCAAAGCGCATGAAATGGCGAGTAAAGTGCACTGCTAAACTTGTAGGGTAGGGCAAACAGGGACCCGATTAGATCATTTTATATTATCGTTAATTCAAGATGTCAGCAAAATTCTATCACATTTGTTCAATTTACGTCGCTCCAATTTCAGATAGCTTATTGGGCTAAGCGGCATCTCAAAGCGCATGAAATGACGAGTGAAATGCACTATTAAACTTCTTGGGTAGGGCGAACAGAGACCCGATTAGATCATTTTACATTAAGGTTAATATAAGTATTCAGGGAAATTCTATCACATTTGTTCAATTTACGTCGCTCCTATTTCAGATAGCGTATTGGGCTAAGCGGCATCTCAAAGAGCATGAAATGGCGAGTAAAATGCACTGTTAAACTTCTAGGGTAGAGCAAACAGAGATCCGATTAGATCATTTCATATTATGGTTTATTTAAGACTTCAGAAAAATTCTATCACATTTGTTCAATTTACGTCGCTCCTATTGCAGATATCGTATTGGGCTAAGCGGCATCTCAAAGCGCATGAAATGGCGAGTAAAATGCACTGCTAAACTTCTAGGGTAGGGCGAACAAAGGCCCGATTAGATCATTTTACATTAAGGTTAATATAAGAATTCAGGGAAATTCTATCACATTTGTTCAATTTACGTCGCTCCTATTTCAGATAGCATATTGGGCTAAGCGCCATCTCAAAGCGCATGAAATTGCGAGTGAAATGCACTATTAAACTTCTAGGGTAGGGCGAAGAGAGACCAGATTAGATCATTTTACATTAAGGTTAATATAAGTATTCAGGGAAATTCTATCACATTTGTTCAATTTACGTCGCTCCTATTTCAGATAGCGTATTGGGCTAAGCAGCATCTCAAACCCCATGAAATGGCGAGTAAAATGCACTGTTAAACTTCTAGGGTAGGGCAAACAGAGACCCGATTAGATCATTTTATATTATGGTTAATTTAAGAATTCAGAAAAATTCTATCACATTTGTTCAATTTACGTCGCTCCTATTTCAGATAGCGTACTGGGCTAGGCGGAATCTTAAAGCGCGTGGATTGTCGAGTAAAATGCACTATTAAACTTCTCTGGTAGGGCTATCAGAGACCCGATTAGATCATTTTATATTTTGGTTAATATAAGAATTCAGCGAAATTCTATCACATTTGTTCAACTTACGTCGCTCCTATTTCAGATAGCGTATTGGGCTAAGCGGCATCTCAAAGCGCATGAAATGACGAGTGAAATGCACTATTAATCTTCAAGGGTAGGGCGAACAGAGACCCGATTAGAACATTTTCCATTAAGGTTAATATAAGAATTCAGCGTAATTCTATCACATTTGTTCAACATACGTCGCTCCTATTTCAGATAGCGTACTGGGCTAGGCGGCATCTTAAAGCGCGTGGAAGGGCGAGTAAAATGCACTTCTAAACTTCTATGATAGGGCAATCAGAGTCCCGTTTAGATCATTTTATATTTTGTTTAATATAAGATTTCAGGGAAATTCTATCACATTTGTTGAATTTACGTCGCTCCTATTTCAGATAGCGTATTGGGCTAAGCGGCATCTCAAAGCGCATGAAATGACGAGAGAAATGCACTATTAAACTTCTTGGGTAGGGCAAACACAGACCCGATTAGATCATTTTATATTATGGTTAATTCATGATGTCAGCAAAATTCTATCACATTTGTTCAATTTACGTCGCTCCTATTTCAGATATCGTATTGGGCTAAGCGGCATCTCAAAGCGCATGAAATGGCGAGCAAAATGCACTGCTAAACTTGTAGGGTAGGGCAAACAGGGACCCGATTAGATCATTTTATATTATCGTGAATTCAAGATGTCAGCAAAATTCTATCACATTTGTTCAATTTACGTCGCTCCAATTTCAGATAGCGTACTGGGATAGGCGGCATCTTAAAGCGCATGAAATGACGAGTGAAATGCACTATTAAACTACTATGATAGGGCAATCAGAGACCCGACTAGATCATTTTATATTTTGGTTAATATAAGAATTCAGCGAAATTCTATCACATTTGTTCAATTTACGTCGCTCCTATTTCAGATAGCTTATTGGGCTAAGCGGCATCTCAAAGCGTATGAAATGACGAGTGAAATGCACTATTAAACTTCTAGGGTAGGGCAAACAGAGACCCGATTAGATCATTTTATATTATGGTTAATTTAAGAATTCAGAAAAATTCTATCACATTTGTTCAATTTACGTCGCTCCTATTTCAGATATCGTATTGGGCTAAGCGGCATCTCAGAGCGCATGAAATGGCGAGTAAAATGCACTGCTAAACTTGTAGGGTAGGGCAAACAGGGACCCGATTAGATCATTTTATATTATCGTTAATTCAAGATGTCAGCAAAATTCTATCACATTTGTTCAATTTACGTCGCTCCAATTTCAGATAGCTTATTGGGCTAAGCGGCATCTCAAAGCGCATGAAATGACGAGTGAAATGCACTATTGAACTTCTAGGGTAGGGCGAACAGAGACCCGATTAGATCATTTTACATTAAGGTTAATATAAGTATTCAGGGAAATTCTATCACATTTGTTCAATTTACGTCGCTCCTATTTCAGATAGCGTATTGGGCTAACCGGCATCTCAAAGAGCATGAAATGGCGAGTAAAATGCACTGTTAAACTTCTAGGGTAGGGCAAACAGAGACCCGATTAGATCATTTTATGTTATGGTTAATTTAAGAATTCAGCGAAATTCTATCACATTTGTTCAATTTACGTCGCTCCTATTGCAGATATCGTATTGGGCTAAGCGGCATCTCAAAGCGCATGAAATGGCGAGCAAAATGCACTGCTAAACTTCTAGGGTAGGGCGAATAAAGGCCCGATCAGATCATTTTACATTAAGGTTAATATAAGAATTCAGGGAAATTCTATCACATTTGTTCAATTTACGTCGCTCCTATTTCAGATAGCGTATTGGGCTAAGCGAAATCTCAAAGCGCATGAAATTGCGAGTGAAATGCACTATTAAACTTCTAGGGTAGGGCGAAGAGAGACCCGATTAGATCATTTTACATTAAGGTTAATATAAGTATTCAGGGAAATTCTATCACATTTGTTCAATTTACGTCGCTCCTATTTCAGATAGCTTATTGGGCAAAGCGGCATCTCAAAGCGCAAGAAATGGCGAGTAAAATGCACTATTAAACCTCTAGGGTAGGGCAAACAGAGACCCGATTAGATCATTTTATGTTATGGTTAATTTAAGAATTCAGCGAAATTCTATCACATTTGTTCAATTTACGTCGCTCCAATTTCAGATAGCGTACTGTGCTAGGCGGCATCTTAAAGCGCGTGGAATGGCGAGCTAAATGCACTATTAAACTTCTATGATAGGGCAATCAGGGACCCGACTAGATCATTTTATATTTTGGTTAATATAAGAATTCAGCGAAATTCTATCACATTTGTTCAATTTACGTCGCTCCTATTTCAGATAGCTTATTGGGCTAAGCGGCATCTCAAAGCGCATGAAATGACGAGTGAAATGCACTATTAAACTTCTAGGGTAGGGCAAACAGAGACCCGATTAGATCATTTTATATTATGGTTAATTTAAGAATTCAGAAAAATTCTATCACATTTGTTCAATTTACGTCGCTCCTATTTCAGATAGCTTATTGGGCTAAGCGGCATCTCAAAGCGCATGAAATGACGAGTGAAATGCACTAGTAATCTTCTAGGGTAGGGCGAACAGAGATCCGATTAGATCATTTTATATTACGGTTAATATAAGAATTCAGCGTAATTCTATCACATTTGTTCAACATACGTCGCTCCTGCTTCAGATAGCGTACTGGGCTAGGCGGCATCTTAAAGCGCGTGGAAGGGCGAGTAAAATGCACTTCTAAACTTCTATGATAGGGCAATCAGAGACCCGATTAGGTCATTTAATATTATGGTTAATTCAAGATGTCAGCAAAATTCTATCACATTTGTTCAATTTACGTCGCTCCTATTTCAGATAGCGTACTGGGCTGGGCGGAATCTTAAAGCGCGTGGATTGGCGAGTAAAATGCACTATTAAACTTCTAGGGTAGGGCAAACAGAGACCCGATTAGATCATTTTATATTATGGTTAATTTAAGAATTCAGCCAAATTCTATCACATTTGTTCAATTTACGTCGCTCCTATTGCAGATATCGTATTGGGCTAAGCGGCATCTCAAAGCGCATGAAATGGCGAGTAAAATGCACTGCTAAACTTCTAGGGTAGGGCGAACAAAGGCCCGATTAGATCATTTTACATTAAGGTTAATATAAGAATTCAGGGAAATTCTATTACATTTGTTCAATTTACGTCGCTCCTATTTCAGATAGCGGATTGGGCTAAGCGCCGTCTCAAAGCGCATGAAATTGCGAGTGAAATGCACTATTAAACTTCTAGGGTAGGGCGAACAGAGACCCGATTAGATCATTTTACATTAAGGTTAATATAAGTATTCAGGGAAATTCTATCACATTTGTTCAATTTACGTCGCTCCTATTTCAGATAGCGTATTGGGCTAAGCAGCATCTCAAAGCCCATGAAATGGCGAGTAAAATGCACTGTTAAACTTCTAGGGTAGGGCAAACAGAGACCCGATTAGATCATTTCATATTATGGTTTATTTAAGAATTCAGAAAAATTCTATCACATTTGTTCAATTTACGTCGCTCCTATTTCAGATAGCGTACTGGGCTAGGCGGAATCTTAAAGCGCGTGGATTGTCGAGTAAAATGCACTATTAAACTTCTCTGGTAGGGCTATCAGAGACCCGATTAGATCATTTTATATTTTGGTTAATATAAGAATTCAGCGAAATTCTATCACATTTGTTCAACTTACGTCGCTCCTATTTCAGATAGCGTATTGGGCTAAGCGGCATCTCAAAGCGCATGAAATGACGAGTGAAATGCACTATTAATCTTCAAGGGTAGGGCGAACAGAGACCCGATTAGAACATTTTCCATTAAGGTTAATATAAGAATTCAGCGTAATTCTATCACATTTGTTCAACATACGTCGCTCCTATTTCAGATAGCGTACTGGGCTAGGCGGCATCTTAAAGCGCGTGGAAGGGCGAGTAAAATGCACTTCTAAACTTCTATGATAGGGCAATCAGAGTCCCGTTTAGATCATTTTATATTTTGTTTAATATAAGATTTCAGGGAAATTCTATCACATTTGTTCAATTTACGTCGCTCCTATTTCAGATAGCGTATTGGGCTAAGCGGCATCTCAAAGCGCATGAAATGACGAGAGAAATGCACTATTAAACTTCTTGGGTAGGGCAAACACAGACCCGATTAGATCATTTTATATTATGGTTAATTCATGATGTCAGCAAAATTCTATCACATTTGTTCAATTTACGTCGCTCCTATTTCAGATATCGTATTGGGCTAAGCGGCATCTCAAAGCGCATGAAATGGCGAGCAAAATGCACTGCTAAACTTGTAGGGTAGGGCAAACAGGGACCCGATTAGATCATTTTATATTATCGTTAATTCAAGATGTCAGCAAAATTCTATCACATTTGTTCAATTTACGTCGCTCCAATTTCAGATAGCGTACTGGGATAGGCGGCATCTTAAAGCGCATGAAATGACGAGTGAAATGCACTATTAAACTACTATGATAGGGCAATCAGAGACCCGACTAGATCATTTTATATTTTGGTTAATATAAGAATTCAGCGAAATTCTATCACATTTGTTCAATTTACGTCGCTCCTATTTCAGATAGCTTATTGGGCTAAGCGGCATCTCAAAGCGCATGAAATTGCGAGTGAAATGCACTATTAAACTTCTAGGGTAGGGCGAAGAGAGACCCGATTAGATCATTTTACATTAAGGTTAATATAAGTATTCAGGGAAATTCTATCACATTTGTTCAATTTACGTCGCTCCTATTTCAGATAGCTTATTGGGCAAAGCGGCATCTCAAAGCGCAAGAAATGGCGAGTAAAATGCACTATTAAACCTCTAGGGTAGGGCAAACAGAGACCCGATTAGATCATTTTATGTTATGGTTAATTTAAGAATTCAGCGAAATTCTATCACATTTGTTCAATTTACGTCGCTCCAATTTCAGATAGCGTACTGTGCTAGGCGGCATCTTAAAGCGCGTGGAATGGCGAGCTAAATGCACTATTAAACTTCTATGATAGGGCAATCAGGGACCCGACTAGATCATTTTATATTTTGGTTAATATAAGAATTCAGCGAAATTCTATCACATTTGTTCAATTTACGTCGCTCCTATTTCAGATAGCTTATTGGGCTAAGCGGCATCTCAAAGCGCATGAAATGACGAGTGAAATGCACTATTAAACTTCTAGGGTAGGGCAAACAGAGACCCGATTAGATCATTTTATATTATGGTTAATTTAAGAATTCAGAAAAATTCTATCACATTTGTTCAATTTACGTCGCTCCTATTTCAGATAGCTTATTGGGCTAAGCGGCATCTCAAAGCGCATGAAATGACGAGTGAAATGCACTAGTAATCTTCTAGGGTAGGGCGAACAGAGATCCGATTAGATCATTTTATATTACGGTTAATATAAGAATTCAGCGTAATTCTATCACATTTGTTCAACATACGTCGCTCCTGCTTCAGATAGCGTACTGGGCTAGGCGGCATCTTAAAGCGCGTGGAAGGGCGAGTAAAATGCACTTCTAAACTTCTATGATAGGGCAATCAGAGACCCGATTAGGTCATTTAATATTATGGTTAATTCAAGATGTCAGCAAAATTCTATCACATTTGTTCAATTTACGTCGCTCCTATTTCAGATAGCGTACTGGGCTGGGCGGAATCTTAAAGCGCGTGGATTGGCGAGTAAAATGCACTATTAAACTTCTAGGGTAGGGCAAACAGAGACCCGATTAGATCATTTTATATTATGGTTAATTTAAGAATTCAGCCAAATTCTATCACATTTGTTCAATTTACGTCGCTCCTATTGCAGATATCGTATTGGGCTAAGCGGCATCTCAAAGCGCATGAAATGGCGAGTAAAATGCACTGCTAAACTTCTAGGGTAGGGCGAACAAAGGCCCGATTAGATCATTTTACATTAAGGTTAATATAAGAATTCAGGGAAATTCTATTACATTTGTTCAATTTACGTCGCTCCTATTTCAGATAGCGGATTGGGCTAAGCGCCGTCTCAAAGCGCATGAAATTGCGAGTGAAATGCACTATTAAACTTCTAGGGTAGGGCGAACAGAGACCCGATTAGATCATTTTACATTAAGGTTAATATAAGTATTCAGGGAAATTCTATCACATTTGTTCAATTTACGTCGCTCCTATTTCAGATAGCGTATTGGGCTAAGCAGCATCTCAAAGCCCATGAAATGGCGAGTAAAATGCACTGTTAAACTTCTAGGGTAGGGCAAACAGAGACCCGATTAGATCATTTCATATTATGGTTTATTTAAGAATTCAGAAAAATTCTATCACATTTGTTCAATTTACGTCGCTCCTATTTCAGATAGCTTATTGGGCTAAGCGGCATCTCAAAGCGCATGAAATGACGAGTGAAATGCACTAGTAATCTTCCAGGGTAGGGTGAACAGAGATCCGATTAGATCATTTTATATTACGGTTAATATAAGAGTTCAGCGTAATTCTATCACATTTGTTCAATTTACGTCGCTCCTATTTCAGATAGCGTATTGGGCTAAGCGGCATCTCAAAGCGCTTGAAATGGCGTGTAAAATGCACGATTAAACTTCTATCCTAGGGCAATCAGAGACTCGATT